>JAZHYW010055716.1:0-15382 GCA_037355805.1 Ixodes ricinus | reverse complement strand
CGTGCATAAGCCGTCTTTGTTTTATCTACTATGCGCTCAGCCCATAGTAGATGGAACAGTAATCTTTCCATCTACTATGGGCTGAGCGCATAGTAGATGGAAAGATTACTGTAACGACCAGTGCACTAATGAACTAAATCTTGTTGATTAACTTTAAACTATTGCTGTTATGACATAGGTTGCAATTTTAGTCATTATTGCAGTCATATTAGGGATAAAACGAATTCATGCACCGTGCAGCCGTGATTTTGTGAGATAAAGAAAATCGACCCCAGCTATTATCCTCAAAATACCTTCTTGCAAAAGAACCGCTTAATTGACTTAAGCGGATCGTTTGCAAGAAGGTATTTTGACGAGAGGGGTTGTTTTTTAAACATGAGCTGGTTCGCATAATTTCAGCCATCGTATCAAAATCCAGAACAAAAACTCTGAAAAGATAATTCCACATCTATTTAGAAGCTGACATTTCCTTAACTTACGGTCCCGTTTCGTTCCAGACAAAATACATTCAAATCGGTGATTCTCAGGCATGTCATACATTTTTTTACTTTATTCTTATATGTTATGCATTTAACAAAAAAATGTTGTTGTTGTTTTTTTTTTGGGGGGGGGTGTAATATATTTAGCCTGAATATAATCATCTTATGTTGCTGCTAGAAAATCCACAAATTAAACTTCGTTATTTAAAAGAATAAATATCGTTTGAAAGCAGCGCAAACATTGGACATACACAAGGAAAAAAAAAAGGAAACGACAACGTACCGCGGAAAAAGAAACGGAAAAGGTTCCTCTAAAAACTGCTTCCGTCGACGAAAAAGAAAAGAAAAAGAAGAAATACATGCACATAGAGTGTAACGTTGATATAGTGATGAACCGGTTTCGACTGACCAAAAATGCTACTTCTATTGTGAGACTAGAGCACGACACACAAATCTGAGTGCCTCACTGATAGAAAACCGCCATCCTCACTTGCCGCGGGATCAAGATACAGGCTCAAACAGCAATCCGCCTTTTTTTCCAGAAAAATTCGCATCCGAGACTGAGTGTCTACAAACATGAATTCACAAGGCTCCCCCGACAGATTTGACCGCGGTGTTCGGATACTTTCGTAGCATTTACGGGATTTCTAGTCACGGTTCTTTGGGATCTGAAAATCCGGTTCACTTTCGAGGTGGACCACTGAGTCGTCATCGCCCAATTCGTGCGAACCCCTTCCAGTAAAAAAAAACAAACCTACGTTGCTGCGGGTCGAGTCCATACCGCTCTCCTCACGAGAAAAATGAGCAGTCCTCTGTTAAAGCTCAGTACAGCTACAGAGACAGCTGAGACACGTTTCGGCGAAAGCATTGGGCATCGTCGTCGCGCTCACGCACTGGGGGGGGGGGGGTATGCGAAAAAAGCGTTCAGAAAAAAAATAGACATCTGTTTTGTTCCGAACACTCTGGTTTTGTTCCATTGTGTTCCGAACGCTTTGGCTGATTTTTTTTTTCGGAGCACGTGGAACGAGTTTTTGGCACGAGCTCGTGGCACTAACAGTGCTGAGACGGCATTTTGTTGTAGGCTTGATTGTACAGGAGACTATTCAAAATATCACCGATATGAAAATTAATATTGCTCCTGGTTCGCTTTATTACTTTTCATTTCGATAGATTGCCTGCAAGATTTTACGAGAAAAGGAACTAAGATCAAGTACAAATATTTTACAACGTTTTTAAAGAATCTAAGTCGAGGATACCGTGCCGCTGTCGTCTCGGAAGGAACCTATCCTACGAAGTCCCAAATCTCGAGATCCGACAAGCTCCAACCGGTTGAAAGCTATAGGCCAATCAGCGTCCTTCACTGTGACTTTAGATTTTTTGCTCGATTGCTGGCTGGAAAACTTCAAACAGTAAGAAGTCAAGTCGTCGCTGATCATCAGACGTGTTACATCAGAGGAAGAAATATACAAACTAATCTCCACACAGTACAATCAATGTTGGAAATATGCCAACGTACACAAGACTCTGCAGCTATACTACAACCTGACCTCGCAAAAGCGTTCGACAGAGTAGACCACTTTTTTTTCGCTCTTAAAGCACATAAATATTTGCAAAAATTGTTAAAAAGGGAGTAAAGCATTGTCACAAGCACATATCGATGAAGTTGCTTCTAAATAGATCTGTAACAAAATATATTCTAGTTCGGCGGTACGCCAAGGCTGTTAACTGTCGCAGATACTCTTCAATGTGTACCTGGAGCCTTTTTGCAGAAACACCATCAATGACAAAGACACAAAAGGTTTTCACCTTCATGCCTGCGAAGTGAAACTCCTACCTTAGGCGGACGACTTGGTCCTGAATTGCTTCAATAAACCAAGCATCGTGACACCTGTGTCACATGTGGAAGTCCACTGCCCTCTGTCTGACCAGCTCGGAGCACGTGGAGCGAAAGCTCGTGCTGCAGAACCCAGGGATCCTGGGGTCGATCCCCGCGCCTGCCCGTTTTCATCTGGATGACCATCGTACCGGTGTGCGGTCGTCTACCACTACTGCGTGGTGCACGTTAAAGACCCCAGGCTAGAGGTTACTGCACTGGCTAAATTTCTCATCTACAGCGAGTGACTTGTCGCAAATTTGAAATAGATGACCAACTACACGCTGTCTAAATATCCACACAACCCCAATTATTATTCCCTCTGTCGGGTGCTTTGGCGAATAAGGATAAAAGGAGTGGTTCGTGGTGCGGAGCGTAGGGTAAAAATTGGCCAAGTTCGTGGACATCGAGTTGTCAACGAACAATCCGAAGCTTTTAGGCGTGCCGCTGAGTACCATCGGCCATCCGACACCCATGTGGGACTCAGTAGAAACCAAATTCAAGTCAGCCGTCAGCCGTTCGTATATGAGAACTAAAGTACATTTTTACGTTTGGCTAAGTTGCCGTTTACAATATATTATTTTTATCAAAATTAACATACCTTCTACAGGCAGTCTTCTAGACTTATATGTAACCGGTTCAAAAAGATTTTTGCAAAGTTTATTTGGAATTCATATTACGAACCGATGCGGAGGTAAGTCACACCTCTTCCGATAAACGGAGAACGGTGGCCTAGGACTTTGTCGTATATTTGTTAGACAACTAATGGCAAGATGGAAATTCTTTCGAACCCCACAGCACCAGTTTTTACGAACGTGTAAAGAATAATCAAAGTGTACGGGGTCAGCGGTAAACACAGAGTCATCGAGTCATACGATCACTTTACGCCACTTCTACAAAAAGGTCGCAGACACCATTGACTTCCTAAGAGCACGGTTCACCGGTGACTTCTTACGGACATGTTCAAAAGAGAAGTTACAAGAAGTTGCTCAGTCCCCAGATCCACTATAACAATTGGGTTAATTTTCTGCTCCCCTAACTGTAAAACTAACGTTTTAGAAGTGCCATACGCTTGCCCATACCACTGAAGTTCAAATCGTTCTTTTAATGCGAATAGCATTCTTTGGCTACTTCACGCACTTTTCGTCTATGTATCTATCTGGCTATCTAACCTCTTACGCCGCGGGTCGATAAATAAATAGAAAAGACCGGCGCCGGCTGGGATTCGAACCGTTGACCCTTTGATCAGCAGGCAGACGCGCTAACCACAGAGCTATGAAGGCAGTCATTCAACGCACTCTAAACGGTTGTTTATATCTTTACCATAGGACGCGCTTTACAGCGCTGTCACAGCTACCGGTGCGCGCGCGTTCCATGCACGAGGGCTCATTCCGCTCTCGTGAGGCTGAGCACGGCCGCTAGCTCACCCTCTCCCGCGCTCGGGAGAGGGGGATGTAGCGGCCGTGCTCAGCCTCACGAGAGCGGAATGAGCCCTCGTGCATGGAACGCGCGCGCACCGGTAGCTGTGGCAGCGCTGTAAAGCGCGTCCTATGGTAAAGATATAAACAGCCGTTTAGAGTACCGTTGGTTGAGACTAGCTGAGACGCCAGAAAGTCTGGTCGGTACCATTTTGAGTGTTTGTGCGTATGGCGCGTGCTTTGCTCGCCTTCCTAAGTGACACAAACGCACGTGCTGGGCTGCGGAGATCGTGCGCAGGGCTGTGAAATTGTCAACAAATTTAGAATCGCCTCAAGAGTGGGCTGGCGTATCTAGAGTGTGCCGGCCACCTGACGAACGCGCATAACTCCGCACCGTTTGATGCTATTCGCATTAACGTAGATAATCATTCCCAAAGGATAGGTTCTGCTGATTTTTTCGCTTTCAATCGAGAGCTATACCCGTAAAAGAGTGGCGAGGGTCACGGGGTTTCGACGTATCTTTGAGCACAAACTGTAGACTCTGCAAAACAACTGAGATATTCACTCAGGCATTTGTGCTCTGCGTTGATGCAGTCTTTTCTGTGACATTTTCAAGAGGACAGTGAAAAAGAGCTTTGAAGTTGAAGAAAGTAATTTTCGTTACCTAAATTTTGGAGACCAGTTAGATACGGCTCTCAGCGACACTTTAGTTGTGCTAGTTCTGTGCTAGGTAAAGCGTTGCACACATGCGCACTACGCATTTCGGGAAAAGGTCCATTCGTTCCTTCGCAGCTTGAACTCGAACCCAAGCCAACCCCAGACCCGTCCCGAGAATATTGCCCCTAACTTCCCCATTTCACACCTCTTCCGTATACTCTGTCCTCAAGACGGCAGCTCATATATAGTCCATGTTTGACGAGTCAACTGGCTAATGCGGTGGTAAACATCACGCCCCCTGCTGTACCCCGAAGAGATCGCATCCCCAGGAGACTCCGAACATCCATTGGCGTGACACTGTAGAATGATCCCGGACGGGATAATAAGAACCTCCAGGAACAGGCAAATGTTCGGAGTACTGCGCAAGAAACAAGAGAAGAAAGAGGCGTGGAAGAAATCGGCACCTATCCGAGGCGACGCGTGGGCCCTATTTACGGGGGGTCATAATCGTCGTCTTCGTTTGTCAGATAGATGGCCACTTTGGGCACTCTGGGCCGCGGGGGAAGCCCGACTCCCTGCCCGGTGTCCGATCAGGGCTTATTTAACTGAACCGGGTGATCACGCGGTGAGGACCTGGCTGTCGGGGAGGCCCGGGGCAACGCGGGGTCTGGGCCATGAGGAAGACGAAGGGGAAGCGGAAGCGTGTGGGCGGTGGGGCGGAAGTAACGAGAATGTGGCGGAGGAAGTGAAATGAATTAGATGGACCGGCGCGGATTCGCCGACCCCGCACGACTTCGCAAGTTGTCGGGACCCCGACCTCGGAATACGCTTCTTTGTGGGCGTTTTTTGCACATGCCCACTTCTGTTCCGATCGATCGCCTCCGTTCTTCGTTTGTCGCGACGTGAACCCATTGTCTCCCACAAATGGTGTTTCTGGATAATAATAAAAAAAAAGACTGGGTTTCTGAATCGTACTAAAGCCACTGGATCCTGGAAAAGTTGCGCCTTTGCCTTCCCCGCCTGCTAGCCGGACGCAAATTCATATTAACATACAGACGACCAAACGTCGCAAGGAGATTGGCTGATCGGTATCAGGTGCCATGGCAATCGCCATTTCGGTTCATTCAAACCTTCGAAGCTTCGAAAGGGTTGTAGTGAAAAAGTTGCACCAAGATCGCTATGGAGCGTCATCGTACTGAAAGCGTCCCACGCCAATATAAGCGTCTTTGGCGCTGTGCATGCAATCCCCCTATCAATCATGCTAATCTCTGCAGATCTCTTACAGTGTTTTTTTTTGTCCTTGTGTATTTAAAAGGAAACAGAAGCAGCTTTGTATTTGACAAAAACACTTACATTTTGTTTATTTGGTCACAAGGATTACGAATATCAAAACTACATTTCAGATTGATGCGTCAAGTAGCCACAACAGCGCTTTCAAAATAGCGCTGAAATCCAAACCTCCGAGACTGGGGAAAGCACGAAGAACAAAACAATGCATAGAGTCTCAAACACAGCTCACTGTGTTTGAGACTCCGTGTGTTGTGTTGTCCTTCGTCTCTTCCTCAGCATCGGGGGGTTTGTCTTAAATTATGTTAAACCTTTACCAGCTCGTTTGCCCCCTAATTTTCTATACATAGAGTTCAACATTTCAGCACTTTCCGCAAGCCTTATCCGAGCAGTCCGAAGCTCTTCAAGGGTTCCTTCACAAGCTGCACGCGCAAGGCAGCTGACACCTCTGGGTATAACATCACATCCAGCGGTTGGTTTTTCGGTTTTTCCCTCGTCTTTTGATACGTTCGACTCAAATGCTTTTGATATTCAAATCCACAGAAAAAGAAATACGCTAAAATTCACATTTACTTATTTTATTCTCAAGGACCTTTTCCGCTTTTTTTAGAAGCAGAAATTTGTTTTTAATGCCACCATGCACCGGTGCCGCATATGGGGGAGGTGCGATGACATGCACTTGCTTCGCAGGTGTGTGGCTAACAAAATCTAGCTATTCAAGACACGTCTCAATAAAGCTACCAGTCACCAGAGAATTTAGATTTGCTCACCATGAATGGAGAGGTCAAGGAGAAACTGCTCATTCCATGAACCAGAATGGCAACCATACGGGAGCTTGCCACTACCTTCATAGAATTCAGTGACATTTCTTGGTACGAGCGGGATGTAAGTAGCAGCAGTCGTTGCACTACAGTTTCGGAAGACAATAATATGAAATTTATAAGGAATGGCTTCAACAGAAATCTAGGATACAGTGCAATATGTCTTGCCATTATTTCATACCCCCGCTTTCTCTACTCTTCCTTTTCCTTTTTAAATTTCCGTTGCTGGCTATGTAGGCATGGTCCCATAAATCCACAGGCTTCTTTACACATAGCATGTCTATACATTAAAAAACCTATGTTAGGTTACCCCTATTATTTCATCTTCAGTTTTGTTCATTTGTTTTATCATTTGTTCCTTTGGACGATAACCTACTATGGCCGTTCGCAACAGCAATTATTTCCTTCCACTTTAGCATTATATTATTGATAATATATAATTTTTTAAAGGTCTATTAGTTAGGTTTATAAGGATGCTGTGAACAAGTTGCTGAATATTACTCGCTTTCAGCTTCCGCAGTCCAAACTTCAAAGAATACACTTAAAAACTGTGATTGTCATATGACTCCTCTTTGAGAAATACCGTTACCGACGTTAGCCTAGTCCAGGTAGCTCTATTGTGGACAAATTCATCTCACTTTTGTGTGTTCTCTGGATTCACGCCACATCCACTGACTGCTAAATGACAATTCGTAGCAGCAGTCAAACCCTCATGAACAACATGGAGATTAAAAATTAAATTCCCCGGCAGGCCATACCTTTGACGGTTGTAATAACTATGCTATGTACGGTCTGAAGTACAAGTGAATGATGACCACGCACCAGGTTCCTGCATTAGTTTTATTTCTTTTAACTTTTCAACTTACTAGGAATACTCAGCACTTTCGAGACAATAAGATTATTCAAGAAAATACTGAAGCCGGCTCTGGGTTACGTGTCCTTAAAGATACGCTGGGCTCCCTCCTATTTTATGTTTTTACGCTTGGATAAAACACGTGTGTCAGAAATAAAGTTTTCCCGAAAAAAAGAAAGAAAAATATATGGCAATATTTACGTCTCGAGACTCATACTGAGCTAGAAGCGAATCCGAAGCACTCTTATAATTAGGGGTGGACATCTCAAAATCAAAACATGTTTAGACATCGTATGCTATCTGGTGAAATGCTACTTCAAAGAGATAAATGTCGCGCTATTATACTGCGTTGTTTCTCTCTCTCCCTCTCTCTCTCTCGCGCGCGGTCTCGCTCTCTCTCTCTTTGTTATATATATATATATATATATATATATATATATATTTTAGGGGGCTGGGCGGGGCAGATTTTTTATTTATATGGATGTTATCCAGGCGCATAAGAAATATTTTGCGGGAGTGCTGCACCCATGCAATATGTTGTGAGTAGCCCTTGCGTTGAAAGCAGCCACCTTAACCGCACTAGTAAAATAACGTCGCATAGTTATGAGCAGCACCTCATGGTATATCAATGAGTGGACCGGATGGCAATTGTATTCCAAACCAGCAATAGTAGCGATGGTAGGGAACACGGGTTACTCTCCTCTTTTTGTTGTCTGGCCAGCGTGTCAAAAGTGCATCTCTATGAGATAGCTCCTTTGCAAACCTGCAATTCACGGCCCATCCTTCCCCTGGATGAGAAAGCAGATTCCAGAGGGACGACAAGCACCCAGGTGAGCCCAGAACAACAGCGACGCTAAAAGGCATTCACATGAGACAGAAACGTTAGTAATTGTTTCGTTGTATTTCTAGATGAACGTTTTCTAAGATTGACAACAAACCCGCAAAAGACGCGGACTCCTTACATGAATGTGAAAGTAATATAATTTGTGCCTTTATCTGTCGAGATATGTAAAAACATTTTTTTTATTTGAAGGGTTGAGGACTTGTCGATTGATGGAATCAGAAAAAGCAAAGGGTATGGTAAGTATTAATCATTCAAAATAAAAGTGCCCGATAAAAGCAGTGAGAAAGCAACCGCGTGGATGAGCGCGCGCGATCATTAGTTCCGCCTGTCGTTTCTATCAGAAGGTGGCAAAAATTATTAGAAAGTCTTCCAGATGCACTATTCTCAATTGAAGTAGTTTAATAAGTTAAAATGTACGCGTTCTCAGGCAAGCATACATTTATTGTACATTTATTTTTCCCTGTAGCATTTTTTCTTTTCCGCGACATCAATAAAAGCTACAGCGAAATCAGGCGCCCCGCACAAAGACTGTTTTGCCCTTCACAATGACTTATCTAAACGATGAACTCATGCTTATCGCTAAGCATTTTATAGTACGCCGCAAACAATGCAGCGTGCGCCAGGAGTGGCCTAAACGAGTTGCGTTTTTGTAATTGATTGGCTCTGGAACGAAACATATTGCTTCCGGATTCTCTTTTGTGGTTCACGCTGCTTCATTTCCGGCCAAGAATGGCATCGAGTTTACTCACGGCAAAGATATATATTTCCTGAACTGCTTGTGGTTCGCACCGCATAGGAATTTATCTCACTTTCTCAGCGGAAATATCTTGAACCGTCTAGAAGCTATAAACAGCATAGTGTGGTGAGGATCGTTTATGTAGTGTGCAGCTTGCGAAAAAGCTAATATTCTTACGTTTCTTCTTGCTTAAAAAAAATGTCCGGTTATTAAGGAATAGGCCCGTTGCTCCGAGGCAGGCCGCGAGCGCGTCCGCAAGACGGCGCCATGTTATGCCGGCTGTACCATCCACGCGGCGCTGTAACGTGAGATTCTGCACATGCCACATCCGAATGCAAGCATATGTCAGCATTTGTAAACGCGCAACAGAAACAAAGGACGAGAAAACAAAAGTACCCTGTTCGCGGCCTCAGTGTTTTATCAAACATTACTTCGAGATTTCTTATTCGTAATGATTTATTTCATGACTTCCGGGAGTCCGTGTGTTGCACATTACGGTATACAGAAGGCGAAGATACTTGCAAAAGCATGTCCCTCTGAACGGTGCTGGCACTGCACGTGCGTGCGTGCTTGGAAAGGACACTGAAATCTCGGAGCTCGCTGTTGTAGCCTCTGGTGTGCTGGCACTTTTAATGAAACGGAGTATCGGGTATTCGCAACTTTCAGCGATGGTGGTACCGCGGTGTGAGAATCGCTCTCCCTAGCTCCTGGATGATCGGCTTCATAATAAATGGCCTTGCCTACACCTTCCTGGCGTGAAAAATAACGTAAAGCTCTAATACTGCTCCTATATACCAAAACTAGAATTACTTACGCGTCGCATACCCAGCCTCGCACCGCTGTTCTATGACGATCATCCAGATGACAGCCATTTTGATAGGCACCAGTGCGCCCCCTATAGGCCGTGAAAGTTGCGAATAGTACGAACTGTAGTGTGGAAGCGTAATGACGGAGAGAGATAGAGAGCAAACTTTATCGTTCACACCATTGTCCGGTCCCCGTTTCGAGTCCCCACTGCTCCCCAACACAGCACGGACGTGTTGTACCAGTGCACCAACGAGTTGGGATGTTCGAAACGCGAGCCACAAATATTCCATTTCGCTCCCATAACCTTGAGAGCTACGGGATTGTATTGGCTTAGTAGAAAGCGTATCAGCTGAGACTGGGTGAAAAAAAACTGCAAAGGCTGGGGCTGCAAGCGTCTTGAAACGCGGTTTGAGTCTCGCTCAGCTTGTGCGCTCGCAGTGCTTCTTTTCTCCCAGTCTAAGCTGAGACGCGGTATCTATCAAGCCGGCCTTTGGCCCGGGCTACATGGAGAGTGGCAACCCAGCTGGTGTGATATGGAACCAAAGATTCTTAAAAGAAATAATAAAAATGACAATGGATCAGGTTTTTTTTTGTTCAAGTAAGTGGGGTGACTGGGTTTAATAGGATACTCTATTTACTTATATTGTTCGAGTTTATTTAGTTCATATCTTACTGGAAGTTAATTTTTGCGATAAAAAGAAAACGAGGGCGTTTAAAACACACAAACGAAACACTATATTTACACAAGGAAACCACAAAAGAGTTTCGCGATGAGACGTACACAGAACTTTCCGCTACCCTCACCACTAACTACTACTACTACACAGAAATTACGCCTTCAAACAAAACAAAAATCTCAGAAGTGGCACAAAAACAAAAATTAATCACGGAAGCGAACTTAATACTTCTTTTGGACAAACTTATCGGATGCCGTCTTGCTGCGCGGAATGCTTGAGTGATGGCGAAGTAGGTGCCAGCGACCTGAGAAACGAGCTTGGGGCCGGGAGACATAGGGTGTGGCGAGGGAGCGTGGTTTCTCGGGATGGCGTGTTCGGGGAGACAACGCTGCCGTGGTCTTGAGATGTTCCCCGGAAACACGCACACCAGCCTTTAGCAAGGTTGGCGGCTTGGTTGGGGCCGGATGTCAGATTAAGGGAAAATCATGAAAATCACCGGCCCATAGTCCAACGGCCCTTGGCTTCACCGCCCTGACGCCTCCGGCGTGGTCGCGCGTTTCGAACGCTTCGAACGTAGTCCTCTCTCTCTGTCATCCTTGCACTCGTACGCGCACAATCATAGCCTCCTATACACTTACAAAGCCTGGCAGATCGCCTCGAGAAGCGGCCGCCGCAATAGACCATTTGCTATTCGCAACTTTCACGGCCTATAGGGGGCGCACTGGTGCCTCTCAAAATGGCTGTCATCTGGATGATCGTCGTAGAACAGCGGTACGAGGCTGGTCTGCGACGCGTAAGTAATTCTAGTTTTGCTACATACGAACAGTATTAGAACCCTACGTTATTTTTTCACGCATTGAAGGTGTAGGCAAGCACCTTTATTATGAGGCCAATCATCCAGGAGCTAGGGAACGCGATTCTCACACCGCGGTACCACCATCGCTGAAAGTTTAAAAAAAAATTGGGTTGTGGGGATATTTATACAGCGTGTAGTTGGTCAACCATTTAAAGTTGCGACGAGTCACTCGCTGTAGATGAGCAATTTAGCCGGTGCGGTACAACCGCTAGCCTGGGGTCTTTAACGTGCACCACGCAGTAGTGATACACACGACCGCACGCCGGTACGATGCTCATCCAGATCGAAACGGGCAGGGGATCGCTGAAAGTTGCGAATATTACCCAAGCATCAAGGAGAATGCAGGGATTGGTGTTCGACGAGCCACACGCGCACGCCTTCCCCGTATAAAATATTCGAAGTAAATAACCAAAATAAAGCGTTGTCGAACGCGCGTGCAAGATGCCATTTGTGTTAGGTATTTTCTTTAGAAAAGTTACTACTGCTGAGGCCAACACGTGCGGCGCGTGGAACACCAATCCCTGCGTTCTCCTTGATGCTTGGGTAATATAGCAATAGGTCTATTGAGAAGGTAGAGCTGTACAGAACGGACGAGGGGAGAGTCACGTGACGGGCGCCCCGCCGCGGCGAGAAGCCGAAACACACTACGCCCGGGCGGCGGAATGTCCGCTCGTGCTTCTCGCGTTCCTCGCGCTACCGCTTCTTTTCTCGTCGGGGTTGAAAACCATGTTTCGGGCCCTTGCCGCTGCAAAAGCTGTGCGCTGACAACCAGGCTCCCCGAGAAATGCTCTGCGCTACCAGATCCCCGCGCTCCAAATCTCCGACCGGGCACTCTATGCCTCCGTCGTCGAACTGCCAGGCTTTGTGAGTATGGAGGAGGCTATGGCGCAATGT
Source organism: Ixodes ricinus (assembly GCA_037355805.1). Taxonomy (NCBI): domain Eukaryota; kingdom Metazoa; phylum Arthropoda; class Arachnida; order Ixodida; family Ixodidae; genus Ixodes; species Ixodes ricinus. The sequence continues at coordinate 3,180 of JAZHYW010055716.1, read as the reverse complement.
TAGGCGCATTGAATGTGCACATCCAAGCTACGTGAAGCCGCGCACATGACAAGTACGTTGCATTTAATTCTTATTTTTCTGTGACCTGCCCGTCGTGAAATGTTCAAGTTGGCTTGGGAAGGACTGTTCATGGTTCGGTCAGATAGGAATGTGCTTGGTTTCCTTAATTCGTCAAGATGTGAGGAGGGCGGCGCTGCGGGGATACAATAGTCGACAAGGAAACAGCGCACCCTCAAAACAAGCACTCTAAAGTTTTCGTGCACACAAAAAGAAAGAGCCACTTACACAGTGTGCATTAAAACTTTAGAGTGCTTGTTTTGAGGGTGCGCTGTTTCCTTGTCAATCATGAACAACCAACTCGCCCGAACCTCCGTTTTTACGTGACACAATAGTGGCAACAGTAAGATGGAAAAGCTCGGCCCTCCTTTACCAACTACTATTTTCACAAGGCTGGCATCAAGCTAAAATTGTAAGAGTTTAAAAAAAACGGTCGTTATACAATAGTTTCATGTGGAAGCCCCTTACATCTACGTGAACATAAAAAGTCGATATGGACGATTTAAAGCGAAAATAATAAATTCAAATCTTTACAGCGATATTAGAATATTTGCAAGCTGCAAGCACGGCGTATTCGCGTCCTGCGTGTTGAAGGGGGGATCGGTAACCGAGTGGACTAGTGCACACCAGCTCGGAGCACGTGGAGCAAAAGCTCGCGCTGCAGAACCCAGGATCCTGGATTCCATCCTTATCCCTGCCCGTTTCGATCTGGATGAGCATCGTACCGGCGTGCGGTCGTGTAGCACTTGCGTGATGTACGTTAAATACCCCAGGCTAGCGGTTGTACTGCACTGGCTAAAGTTCCCATCTGCAGCTGGGAGGCTCGCCACCCGTAGAGGCAGACCACGTTCTAGGTTGTATAAACATACACACACCCCAATTTGTTTTTCTTGCGTGTTAAACCGTACATTAATGTACAATATATAATGTTGCATATATTGCTTAGATTAAAATCAAACTTAATAACAAAAGGCAAAAAAAAATCTTTGGTTTTCTATATAATTTAAACATTATTTATGATGACGCAGTGTAACAAACAGAGACTATTGTCTATTTAGGACCTGAGCTGGCTATGCATGGTTTGCGTAAAAACATGTGTAAGGCAAAATAAAATTTGTGATCGAATTTGTAAAATCTTTACATAATACTACAAACATTTATACGTAGCTTGACTACCTAATTAAGTACTCAAGAGTCCCCAACCTTGATCCGAATTGATTCAAAAATCTGAGCGGACACTCATATGCAAATGCTTGGCGCGGGTACAAAGAAATGTAAACAAGTATTTTGAACGGAAATGCGATTTCCTCAACAAAAAGATGAGAGACTAAGAGCAAACTTTGTGTCCTGAGAAAACCGAACGCAAATGACAGATTTTCAAAAGTTGTGAGACCTCCCTTCCCAAAACCAGGTAAATATTAAAGGAGACGCTTACGTCGCTGACACACGCACTCAAAAAAAAAAAAAAAGCCACGCAAACCGATTCTTCACCTCATACTCTCCAATAAATTCTGCCTTCCATATCGCTGTCTACTTTCGCCTGAAGATTGCACACATAAACATAATAAATTTGGTTAGGCAATTGATCGATTAACCTACCGATTAATAAATTATTGCTTCAATCATGATTTTTTTAACGGGTAACCTGCTGATTTTGAAGGTGGAAAAATTCATGGAGAAAAAATAATTATTGCTTTACAGATTCGCGCATATAAATTATTTTCAAAGGAAACACTGTTGTCTTCCCGAGTAAAGAATTTTTGCATGTTACATGACTTTCATCAAAAGGGTTACAGGTTTATAATACTAATGTAAAACATTGTCATTTTAGAATTGCTTGCCCCCACCCTCTTTTTTTTGTAGTACAGCCTTACCTTTAAATGAGGTTATGCAATCCACTATTACGATATAGTAAAAAAAGCGGCACGAATAAGATTGAATAGTTTTCGTCCCTTTTCAGGGTACTATGCCTGAAGGCCAACACCACCGGTTGAGCGATTAATTATTTGCTTAAAGTGTAGCAATTAAACGCCCAGCCCAAATAATAAACATAATCAAATGAATGCGTCCTTGACGCACGCACAGATTCCCACACGTACGCACAGGCACTCATGCACATAGAAGCACGCACAGGCCTGCACCAGCACAACAACTTGAAAAGTGTAGGGCAAGGGCAACCTTGACGGCGACACCTGATCAGAGGAAAAAAAAAACGTGTAGAAAAACTACGAAGAGAATAAAAACATCGAGGTCTACGCACCCTTAGCTGAAGTATCGACGAGAGAGCTTGATACCAGCAATCAATCAAACTCGGGTTCGCGAAGAAACAACAAAAGTCCGAAGCTCCTCGATCGCCCCTCCTTATTCACCTCCGACTGAGTAGCGCGCGCTGGCACCAGCTGGCAACAGTGGCTAGAACATCTCTTTCCCCTGCCCATTTGCTCGCCTTTGCCCTCTCTCTCTCTTTCACCAATACCACCTAGAATACAAGGCCTGCGCATGACGTTTCGTTAGTAGATCCCCGACCCGCCCCAAGCGGCAAACAGGCTGAAGCTTGACGAGAGTATGGGCCGCGTCCCAACTACGTCGCATTCACTTGCGGCCACAGCTGTGTGCGTGACTGCTGAGAGCGAGCTGATAGCGAGCTTCCAGTTCATTTGCAACGTGCACGCGAACACTCCCTCGGCCAGGAGCGCGAGCTAGCACGCGCTCCTGGCTTTGAGACGGGCATTTCTAGCGCGCGCGCTCGTTCTGCGGAAGAACGCTTCAAAGCAGCGACCCGGAGTATAAAAAGCGACCTCGAAAATGGCGTCCAGTGCTGGCGTCCAGCGTCCAGCGAAGGGCTTTGCAGCCCTTTGCAAAGCAGTAAGGCAATTTCACTCATGCATTTGACGCTCCACGTGAACGTCTAACTTCATCGTATGATATAGCAACAGACACTCGGCGTGAGCATCTGTTTCATTATCTGCTACGCAAACCACTGAAGCAGGTGATGGAGCAGACGATGTCGCAGACGATGTAGCAGACGATGGTGCTCATCCGGGCTAGCTGGGGGCGCTGAGGGGATCTACTAGTGATGACGTTTAGAGGAGGAAACGCGCAGGCCTTGTGTTCTAGGTGGTA
>JAZHYW010055715.1:0-10907 GCA_037355805.1 Ixodes ricinus | reverse complement strand
GAAACTCCCAGGGCCCAGGAATTAAAGGGTAGACATACAATATTGGTTTAGTAAAAACTTCAAACAAAAAAAGTACTTGGTTACAAAAGTTGCTCCGTCATAATCTACGCAAAAGTTAGTAATTAGTGCTTTCCTAAACCAAATATATGGTAGAATAGTTACTAGTGAGGCGTCAAGGTAGATTATTACGTTTCAGATGACGTTCAGGGGATGAAAGAGACGATGTAAGCTGAAGTTTCACAATGAGGCATGCTAACTTCTGACCGTGATCTGATGCAGGGTAGAAATGTAATCGGGTCTAATGGATGTTTCCTTTCAGAGAAGAGTAGGAATCATTCATTTTATCAAAGAGGCATGAACAAGACATTTCACGGCGTAAAAATAGAAGAGGTATAGGCAGGGTAGTTTTTTTTCATAAATGCAGCACCTGCGGTGCAATGCCAAGTGGCACAATGGACCGGTTCAAGCTTGAGCCAACTTGGGCAGCCGGGGAATGGTTTCCCGGCCCAAGCACTGTTTTTGCACCGTGAGGCATGCTTGCCTCAGCCTGGCTAGATGGCCCGGCAGTTCAGTGGGGTTCCTTCTCTAGCCAAGCTTGGCTCTACGGTGTAAAAGCAGCCTGCTCCAGGCTGGCAGTTCAGTGGTCAGCCAAGCCTGGCAAAACGGTGTAAATGTAGTGTGGGCCTTGCAGGAAGTTCAGGGGTGAGTCAAACTGACGAAACGGTGTAAATGTCGTGTGGTCCAGGGGTGGGACTTCTCACGATTCAATCTTGATTATTCAAGGAATCTACAGACCACGCACAATGAGGCTTATGTTGCCATTAAAGGGTATTTTGTGGTATATAGCCAAACATGATCTAAAATTCTTGGTGCTCTGCTCAGGAACAACTGGTTGCTGATTTGAGCCGGGCTTAGTGCCTCACGAATATTAACGTCACTCAGAAATTTTCTGGAATAATTGAACAATAAATTGACAGTTGAAGACATGTTTGAGCTGCTGTATTTATCGAGTGGCAGGCATGCGAATGTAGCTGCAAAATATAATCTAGTTGATAGAGTGTTCTTTTAATTAATGTTCAGTACATGATGCTGGCTCACTAGGTATAAAGCTAGTTGCTGACCGAGTATCTGCTGGATGGGAACGGGGCTTCATAACTCAGCAGGTGACTATGCCGATCAAGTACGTATCTCACAGACATTGCTGAGGGTTCACCCTTTGTCCAATTCATGAACAGTGATATGGAGCTGGATAGCAGCACCTGGAGGAGAAATAGGAGTAACAGTGATGCCTAGTTAGTAAATATTTTTTGCTTAACCTATAAATCATGCTCACTTAACCTATAACGGAGCAGAACCGCTTCCCTGACGGTATTCGTGCTAAGTACGGTTTCCTTCACTATAGAGATCCACCAGGGAGCGCATGGCCCAGACAGCAGTGGCCGGGGTGCTATGTGCGCTCCGTGAGATTCCATTTTGCCTCGCAGAAAAGACACTCACTTAGGGCTATACTGGGCCTGACCATGATTAACAGTGTTTGTTTTATGTTTAGGGGAAGATTGCGCTTCATCAGCTTCACGCTAAAAGATATAGTCAGATAAAGTCACGAAAGATCGAAGCAAGCATAGTCATTACTGTTATTTTAACAGTTGATGATGGTTTAAAATTTTACAAAGGGCTCTGCCAAATAAACAAATATTACAGATACAAGGAATCCCGTATAGACAAAAATGTGTTGAATATCGCATTCATTCACTGCGCGAATGACGGGGAGCAAGGACGTGTGCGATTGCTGCTCTGCCCAATTTTTTGGCAGGCAACAATTTTTGCACTGTGCGTCATGTTCTCGTCGATTCCACTGCAAGTGCCTAGATATTCAGGCAGCAGAATACGACATCTTCATGCAGTCTGGAAAAAGCAGTTACAAATGCAGGGATTGTTCAAGGCGCTCAAATCCTTCTGCGACGAGGCTTATCGGCGCTGAGATTGATGGCGGGGCTACGCCCACGACTAGGAACGCGGAATTCAACAACGGCGGAAGCGACAACGGTGAGTCGACACATGCAGGGATTTCTTCGGAAATCCTTTGTCTGCTCATGGGGCTTTCATCTCAACTTGAAGTTTTGACGGCTGAGGTTGAGCGGCTACGCGCAGACAACAGTGCACTACGAGTGGAAGTCTCCCAACTTCGCCAAGCAGTTGTGAACGAGACCATGGCGGGGGCTCCCAAAAACTCGTCGTCCGACGCTCTGGAGTCAACGACGCAGTCCTATGTTTCTGTTGCTCTGGGTGCCCGACCCAAGTCTCCGACTCAGCGACAACGTCGTGATGTTCCCGTAAATACCACGGCTCATGGAATATCGTCATCATCTGCACATCCAGGCAACGGGGACGCCGTGGACGCTGAAGGATTCAAGACTGTCACAAGGAAAAAAGACCCAGGCCTGCCGAGGGAAAGAACGCCGGCAGCAAGCTGAGCTCTGTGCCACGGCAACCAAGACGCCGTGGGCTCTTCGTCTCCCGGCTGGATCCTCAAACAACGGAAGCTGACATTACGGAATCCCTGGCAAGTGTTCTGAGAGGCAAGTCAGTGACGTGCACCAAGCTTGTAACGAAACACGATAGCTATGCCTCCTTTCACGTGGCTGTCGAGAACGACGACTTTGACGATATCAATGTTCCGGACATTTGGCCAACCGGATGTCTTTTTCGCCCTTTTTTTGGCATTCTTAGAGTCACGTCGGCGACAGTGGTCGATGTAAATGCTTAACCTTCTACTATGGAATGCACGCTCTATTACCAGAATGTTCGCGGCCTTAGAACGAAGTCCTCCGAGTTTATGTCGGAAATTGTGGGCAATCCACACACCATTGTTTGCCTTACTGAAACTTGGCTAGAGGACAGTATTACTAGCTCTGAATATTTTCCTCCGTCATATACAGTATTTCGGAAAGACCGTAATTATGCCATTACGGGACAGAAATATGGAGGAGGTGTTTTAACCGCCGTGGACGCGTCACTGTGTGCATGTCGAAGATATGACCTGGAGACTTACCCGGAATGTGTATGGGTTGAGGTTACGTCCTGTGACGGGCTTAATTATCTAATAGGGAACTATTATTTTCCACCACACTCTGACTCAGAGGTTTTTGCACGTCATTTTCAAAATCTAGAACAACAGCTTGATATGACGAAGTTCCGTGTTCAGATATATGGGGATTTTAATCTACCAGAAATTGACTGGCTGGCAGGTTATGACTCGTTGGCGAGCAAGGTCACCAGCCTGAAAGTTTCCAGCCTGTTAGATTTTATTTATTTTAATGGATTTGTTCAAAGCAATATTATCCAGAATTCAGCGGGAAATATACTTGACCTTGTTTTAGTTTCCTCGCCAATTGTTTGTATCTTGCCAATTGTGGACCCCTTAACACGTGTTGATCATTTCCATCCCCCTTTTGTTGTGTCATTTCTTTTTCCGCTGCGCCAACGAGGCTCGTGCAGCCAGGAATATTTTTTGTACAGTAAGGGAGATTACCTTAATATGTACAAGCACCTGCAGAGCTATGACTGGCAACCGATCTTGAAAGATAATTGCGCGGATTCGGCTGCTGAGGCTCTTACAACAGTAGTTTCGAGCGCCATAAATAAATTCGTGCCTAAGCGTTTCTCTCGGGCAAACAAGTACCCGTCATGGTTTTCAAGGGAGCTCAGGCGTTGCTTGCGACGTAAGCTTCATTATCATCGTCTTTTTAAAAAATCTGGACTGCATAAGTGGTACGCCAAATTTAGTGAGTGTCGTGCTTTGGCAAAAAGGCTTTTTAAACAAGACGAAAGTATGCATACGGCTGCACTTGAGACCGATATGCACACGAAGCCAAAAAACTTTTGGAAGTATGTACCATCAAAAAAGAAGCAAAATCATAATGTCGTCCCCATAAGAGATGATTCTGGTTACACATGTGATCCAAGTAAAATTGCCAATAAGTTTGCAGTGCATTTTAAATCCTGTTTTTCGTCTGCGGCAGTCACTGACGGCAGCACGACGTGCCAAGGCACATTAGATTTTCTTTCTTTTACCCCATTTGACGAACTTGAAATTAAGGAAAGCATTTTTAAAATGAAACCTAAGCTGTCTTGTGGTACAGATGGCATTCCCAGTTTTATTGTGAAAGGGTGTGCAGAGCTTCTGTCTCCCGTCTTATTACACATATTTAATTTATCACTTCGTTCAGGAATATTTCCGGCTATCTGGAAAAGCGCCGTAGTTGTTCCGATTCATAAATCAGGTGATCCTAGTATTGTAAACAACTACCGTCCCGTTTCATTACTGTGTAGTTTTTCCAAGGTTTTTGAGATGGTAATACACAAACGTCTGTACAGTTACTTCAGCCTAAAAATAAACCCCGAGCAACACGGATTTTTGAAGGGCAAGTCAGTTCAATCTAATCTGTGCTCTTTTTTAGATTATACTGTTCCATTTATTCGTGACCATGCACAAGTCGATGCAATATATTTCGATATGACGAAGGCCTTCGATAAGGTTGATCACAATATTCTTCTTACCAAACTTGATAGTTATGGTTTGTGTCCAACGTACTGCCATTGGTTTAAAAGTTATCTCTCATGTCGTGAAAATTATGTTCGTGTGTCAGGGCTCATGTCTGATAAATTTTTGTCGCCTTCCGGAGTGCCCCAAGGAAGCAATCTTGGTCCACTTTTATTCTTGATTTTTGTGAACGACATCTCTCATAGCGTGAAAAACTCTGAAGTATTACTATTTGCCGACGACATCAAACTTTTTCGCTGTGTTCGTTCGTACTCGGAGTGCAAACTTCTTCAGGATGACGCGTTGGCAATTTCAAGGTGGTGTTCTATGAACCATCTTTTGCTTAATGAGCAAAAGACAAAAATAATGTCACTGTCTAGAAAGCGTCAGTCACTTGTGTTCCCTTACACAATAGACAGCAGTGTCATCTCCCGAGTGTCCGTCATTCGTGATCTTGGAATTTTTGTTGATTCATCTTTAAATTTTAATAATCATGTTTCAGCAATATGTAATGCCTCTCTTAGGAATCTTGGGGTGATATTTCGTTTTACGAGGCAATTTTCTTCTCCTGATTGTCTCGTGCGTTTGTTTTGCTGCTTAGTGCGTACAAAGCTGGAGTTTGCTTCAATTGTTTGGAATTGTATCAACCACACTGCATCATGCTCTATTGAGCGTGTTCAAAGACGCTTCATAGGCATAATCTATGACAGGCATTTCGGGCGCAAGTGTTACTACGACTATAATGTACTACTTAAGAAACTAGGGTTGCGCACCTTGCTCGATAGAAGGCGCTTACATGATTTTATGTTTTTCCATAAGGTTGTGAACGGAAGTGTTGATTCATCGCTTTTGTTAAGTACTGTTTGTTTTCATGTTCCCTTGCGGTCAAGTCGGTTTCAGAGCCCGTTCTACCCCGGACTTTATATGATACATCTCCCTTAACAAGAATGCAGCTGGAATTTAACAGGCTTGACCAATCTGCTATAGACATTTTTAGTGACGTGACAACTTTTCGACGTACACTGGAGTCAATCATTTGTTTATAATGTTGAATCTATGTGGCTGTCTGCGTTTAATTTCCAATGACGAACTGTGTACCACTATTTAGGCTTTGTGCTGTTTGTGGACACAACAAAAGAAATATTATTATTATTATTATTATTTTAAGGATATTACGGTCCTGGCGCTTAAACAGTCAGAATAATTGCCTTGACTCGGGCCAGTCACACTCAGAAAGCCATTTCAGAGTTAGTAGCCGTGACATGAAGCTGATAAACATTTCTACACCGCGAAAACGAAAACTGATAAGCGTACGTTGCGCTTTAGGAGAGCCTTGAGTGAGCCCTCACTTGGGCAAATTTAAATCGTCCGGAACGCACACACCACCTTTGCCAGCCACTGCTTCGGCCAGGCGCCTCGCGTGGTTCTTTTGTATTGCAGAAGACTACGCAAGCTTGCACTACAGAACTCAACAGTGGCAAGCATAACTTCCTTATATTGCTATATTACTACAGTTAGTAAGTGTAAAATAAATCTGAGATAGAGCACCTCAATGTGAAAACAACATATAACATTAAGTTCTCTGGAAGGATGCCAGATTGTTTGAAAGCAAATTTTCATTTGCAGCATATATTTTTGTTTTGTTTCGTGTGTTAATAATACAAAGCCTATAAACACAATTTCATCATAAAAACAATGTTTTCTACCTGCTTTTCTTGAAATGCATAGAAGTACTTTTGATATTTATGTAACCTACCTGTAAGATTAGAATATAAAGCGGTGTAAACTTCTACTGACAGCACTGAAGATTTAAGCCCACAAAAACCATTTCCCTGGTTATTAAAACGCCTCGGAAGAAAATCAACTCAGAGGAACATACGAGTCCGACTTGATTATATTGAATCAATGGATGCAATGAATGCTCGCCAAATTATTGCGAAAAAGTATTTCAAATTTCAATCTAAAATGGGATCAGATTTATAATGGTAGTAGAGCGACCAACAGAAACAACCGACCCCGACATACCTTTAATACATTCAGCATGCACATGAAGATACCTTTGCCAGGCTTGCCGTCTCTCGGTGCTAATGGAGTAAGCCCAAGTGATTGCAAGCCTGCCAAAAGATATCTTCGCGCGCATGCTGCATGGTCTGGAGGCTTAAGATGGCAAGTTGGGCTGGTTGGTTATCCATCACTAGATAATATGCCAAAACTCCATGCACAAAACGAAGGAACATACGGGCAGGACACGGCGTAAATAACCGATGGTCTATTACTATGTATATGTGTATATATATATATATATATATACATATATATACATATATATATATATATATATATATATATATATATATATATATATATATATATATGTGTATGTGTACATATTATGTATAAGAGACGGTTCCGGGACAGATTTATTGAACGACTGCTCTCGGAAAAATCCAAGCACGGACGCCAGTGCTTGAGGCAATTAGAGAGAGAGGAAGTGAATGTAAAATGATTGAGAACGGCAGTAATGGTGATCATAATGAATATGAAGTGCGTGTTGTCATTGAGCTCCCTCACACGTTCCCACCTGGCGGTTGAGGTATGGCCTCCTGGCCATTCTGTTTTTGGAGGTAGGGTGCGTCAGCGGGGAGTGAATTGTTTGAGCCTTTTAACATGAAGAACCTCATGGGCGCGACGTCTGCGATCCGAGTGAAGCTGTCTTGGCTCGACGAGATAGTTTACCGGGGATGTCTGGGCGAGCACTCGTTAGGGGCCAATGTAGTGTGGGAGAAATGTTTCGCAACGGCCTGGCTGGCGTGTAGGCAACAAGACTATGACGAAAGCTCCTGGCTGAAAGACGGTGGTTTTGTGTCTGGAATCGCGAGATTGTTTACGGTGCTGTTGATGTTCATTGGTTCGAAATTGTGTAAGTTGACGTGTTCGTTTTGTACGTCGTAACTGGTCATTCAAGGCATTGCGGTGATGTGCTATGGGTGGAAGAGAGAATATAGTATCCAGAGTAGACGTAGGGATCTCTTCCACATGTAAGGAAAAAAGTGGAGTAGCCAGTCGTACTTTTGTTCTATCTTAGAAGATTAAAATTGAGGCTCTAATATTTATGACAAGCCAATTCGAAATCGACCACTTTTTATGATGGTTTGTTGGGGACAAAAAAGGTGAACGATGTTTAGAACTTCCTGTAAGGCCGATATAGAGCGCAGCGCTTGAGTAGGAAGGGGAGGGTACTGAGGGTAGGGTATTCTCTTCCTCCTCATCTCTACCCTCTCCTACTTCCCTCCTTCTTTGATTCGCGAAACGTGCTTGGTCACGCGACATTTCGGAGCGGTGCCGAAACGTCAGGTGACGTTTCGGCATGGCGACGTCACCCGCGCCGAAATGTCACTGCAGTGCATAATGCAACGTTTCCCATAATTCACAGCGGTGACATTTCGGCACGATTCCGAAACGTCACCGTGCCGAAACGTCACTCGCGGTGCGTTACGAGAAACGTCTTATAATGCACCGCGGTGACGTTTCGGCACGGTGCCGAAATGACACCACGGTGCGTTATGGGACGTTTCCCATAATTCACCGCGCGGTTACGCCGATGATGACGATGACGCCGACGCTTCCTGCCGGAAACGGGCACCTAAAAACTGCGCTCTAAGATTTCTTTTTTATATCGAAGTATCGAATTAGCGTTACGGATTCCGTGATCAGAATGAGTTTTCCATGATTCATCAAAGCTAATGTGAACACCAATATACTCGAACAAAATCAAAGATGTGAGATGAGTTTTACTAATTGAGTATGGTGTTGGTGACGTGTTAAGACGAGACACCATTATGGTTTTATGTTTGTTAGTAAAAATCATTTGCCCTAATTTACACCGTTTGAAACCGCGCATAGGTCAGTCTGAAGAAGTGCAGCATCAGATTTGTTAGTATTTTCAAGATATATTACACTGTCATCTGCCAATAGGCTTAACATTGGATGATACACACATTGGTAAGTTGTTAATAAAATAAGAAACAAAAGTTTTTCCAAAACATAACCCTGGGGAATATCGGAGGTAACATGACTTAGCAATATCTTTTTTTTCATTTGCAGTAACAAATTGTGAACGATTAGTAAGAAAATATTTCTTTCACGACAAACATTGCAATCAATATTGAGTTTACCAAGCTTAGAAAACAGTAGTTTGTGAGATACTCTGTCAGAAGGCTGCAAAAAGCAAGACGCAATCAACCTGAGATCCGCTGTCATAGATGGAGAAGAGATCATTGGTGATAGTAAAAAGTTGAGTTTTGCAGGACAGCGATTTACAAAAATCATGTTGTGGGGGGGAATACAAAAAAAGTTGAAATTAAGAAACGAACTAGATTATAATAAAATATGTGTTCAAAAATTTTTACAGGGCACGCTGGTTTAGTAAGTGAGTCGATAACTAAGAGAGCTTATGTTTTGCATCTGATTTATGAAGCGGAACCAGCTTACCTGTTTTACAATCGTTTGGTAAAATTCTAAGATCAAGGGATTGTTCAAAACATTTATACGAAAAATATAAAAGGCATTTTTTGTGTGTCCAGTTCAATGTTGCAGAATGCTGAATATCATTCAGACAAAAAGCATCTTCTTTGAACAACAAATGGACTGCGCAAACTTGGACCGTGCTGCTGTCATGTAGAGCTGCCGGGCCTGCATAACTGCCACAGGCTCCTGAAGCTACAGTGTAGCTCTCACGATATTCTTGATCTTCCGAAATACGACACGGTGCCTCCCCCCCCCCAAAAGCAATAAAATACTATATATGCCACACAGACGTCAGTAGATTTACTTGAGCAATTCGTAAATAATTGTAATGGGAAGTTTCATGTCTCAAAAATAGAAATGTGTATCCAAATTGCATGTAAGAAACAAAATATGCAGCGGCTTGTATTTATAAAATCCAATAATCTTCTGAAATGAAGAGTTCAAAAAGCATTGTTTATAAGATATTCAATCAGTTGTTTCCGGGGAGTGGAAAGGTAGTGCATTAATCGCCTGGTGTATGCATTCCGTCAAATGCAATAAAGGAGTAATTTAATACCTGTTGGAAGTCATGGATTGAAGCTTGATCGGGTTGGTCACACCGTGAAAGTGCAAACTAATTTGGAGCGGTCGGTGGAGGGCTGATGATAGAAAGGTGAGTTGAGGGAAATAGGAGAAAGGATATGAGGAATTACGGGTAGGGTGGGAGAGAGACGTGTTGTCACGTCAAGGGAGGTGTAGGCTTATGTGAAGGACATCACGTGACATCCATTGACTTGATGAATTTAGCGGGGAAATTAAATTGATGTATAGGTTACGTAACCTCCTTTATTTCACTCAACGTTGCAAGGAATTTGAAGTGGTGGTGTGGTTACGTTACGGCTTGTCATATTACGTCAATCTCCCACTGAATTTCATGGTAAATACATAGACGGACAGACGGACGGGCGGATAGAACTCTTGGGATTATAGAATTTCTTAAAAATATTTCTATGGTTTAGTTGTGACACTAATGAACCGTCATGCTAGTCTCCAAACAATTAACGACCTTCCCTCTTAGACGTTATACTTCCTGGGGATAACCTGCCCTGTTCTTGTGTCCTGAGAACCACCATCCGGACAGGGAAATACAAACCAAATGCACGACCCTATTTTGACTTTAGCCGTGATGCCACAGAAACAGAAGTCTGGACTCCAATATTGCATAGCCCTCTCATTCTTGGTACCTGCTTCTTTCTCTTGAAGAGTTGCTCTGCGGAGAGGTTAGCTGCAAAATCAATTTTCGGACGCCGACATTTTTTCAATCTAAACGATCGATGGCATGCGACCACAGGGCGTCCTTTCTGGTTGATTTGGTTTTTACTTTATTGATATTTGTATTTTGATTTGATCAGGTCATTTTTTACTCACTTACTTGGCCATGTTTGAAATCTGCAGTTCTACTCGACAGACGTGAAAGAGACATCATTCCAGTGGTCTTCCAGCACAACTGCCACTGTTCTCAATTATTCAACATTATGCTGTCATGCTGCTCATGCCAACGCAACAAATGGTCAATCGAAAAACGAATAAGGATAACATATTGTTCTCTATTGTGCTTCCAGATCTGTAAAAACGTGCCAAAACATGCGTTCTATTTGGAGTAGGCTTCAAAGCTGCTCTTCTAAGTGAGAGAAATGTACAGGTAGGCAGGTTCAACCAGAAACATCGGGCTCAAGAAATGCTTGGAAATTTACCGCAGACATCCCTCTTAACCAAAGCTTTCTTCATAGAAAATATCGTTAGAATTTATGCAGCGAACGCGGAATAATAGTAATACAAAGAAAACTCGACAAATGCA
>JAZHYW010055714.1:0-32873 GCA_037355805.1 Ixodes ricinus | reverse complement strand
AAGAATTAGCATCGCCAAAGATCACGGCAAGCGATCGAGACAAAAGACAGTTTGCCATGGGGATGACAAGGGGGGTCTAGCAGCGGAGAGGCGACGGTTTGGTTCACTTCCGCCTCGGTTTCCCTGATGTGACACCTTGGTTCTCATGATCGCTATTTACAGCTGCACATCAGGAAATTATGTGCTTTTTCCTTTGCGATTACGCAGTGGAATCACACTATTTAGGAGAAAAGTGGTACATTGTGTCTCACTTGTGCCAAAAACAAACAGTGGGAAAAATACGAGGTGCAAATTCTTTCAACGTTAAAATCACTGCACTGCCCCTTTAAGTGCGCCGAGCGATAGGCAGCAAGCTCGAGAAGGAGATGGCATGCTTCAAGTAGGTGCCCTTCGATTCTTGTCCAGTCAAGACTATGATAGGTACTTCTGGTAATTTTATTTGTTAGAATATAAAGGTTAGTTTCATTCGTTAGAATATAAAGGTTAGTTTCATTCGTTAGAATATAAAGGTTAGTTTCATTTGTTAAATATTAGCCAACTTTTTGAAGACATCTGAAAATAAGATTTGCAAGCTCACTCTTCTGATTGTAGAAAATGATAAACATCCCCTGAGCTGAGGAGGCATACAGGGTGTTTCTCAAAATGTGAGCCGAATTGTTCCTGCGAAAAGTATCCACCTCACAGAGAAAACAAAGGGCCCATTTGAAAAGACTAATGATCTTCAGCCTACTTAGTTTATTAATTGATTTACAGAAATTACCTTTTTAAATTCGAAAATCACTATACCTGTTTTCACCTCAAGAACCGTAGTAAAAAAAGTCCAGCACCTTGCAGAGCATTTCCAATTTCCCCCTTTCTGTGGAGACTTAAGATATGTAGGTGAATTTGAGATTAGATTTATGCTATCTTATAAAGCCGCACTAGTCTGAAAGGCCAAACGCATCGCTTTTTCCTCCGACAACCAAATCTCGTAAGAGTATACCTCGTGCTGCGTATGAACAGTGCGCAAAACTTGCCTTTTTCTTGAGGTGAAAACGGGTATAGATCAACTCATTTTAGAAAAACATCAGGCATCACAACATTTTACGGCGTCCTGAAGGAAAAAGGTCAATTTGAATGAGTTTACATTTCGGTTTCCCATCGAAGTGCAATCTTTGCTGAGGCACGCAGCTAACGTCTTGCCTCAATTGTAGAATGAAAGGAAGGGGAGATCGCTAGCGCAAAGATTGCTCTCCAAAAGGGAACCGAAACCTAGTAAAGCATTCAAATTAACCTTTTTTTTTCTCCTGGAAAGTCGAAAAATGTTGTGTACGCCTTATATCTTTATAAAATGAGTTCTCATCATACCTTTAACTTAATAGTTGAAAAACCAATTTTTCAAAATTAATTTATAAACAAAGTTTGCTGAATGTTATTATTTTTTCAGATGGCCCTTTGGCAGAAACCAATACCACATTGACCCTTTTTTGTGCGATGCGGACTTTTCACAGGAACGATTTGGTTCACGTTTCGAGAAACATTCTGTATAAAACAACATAACAGAAAAAGACAGGGAGTACAAAAATAAACTTGAATATTCCAATTTTAAGTTCAGGTTTCTAGCTGATTTCATGGTAGATGTGACTGGCGACACTGCAGTCTTCTAGGATCCTGTACCATATGTACTGCCCTTGAAAGTAGAACTACTCAAACATTAAAACATGAGCAACTACAGTTGTGGGCTTGGGGCAT
Source organism: Ixodes ricinus (assembly GCA_037355805.1). Lineage (NCBI taxonomy): Eukaryota > Metazoa > Arthropoda > Arachnida > Ixodida > Ixodidae > Ixodes > Ixodes ricinus. The sequence goes on along the minus strand of JAZHYW010055714.1, from coordinate 31,142 downwards.
TACTGGGCATAGTGTTTCAACATAAGGAAATTTTATACTTTAATATGACTGTGAGGAACACAGACACAACCTTTCATAGCTCAATGATCCCCTGACACACATAACGACCAATGAAACTACTATCCTAAAATGCAAAAACACCATGCGTACCGTGAAAATAAAATTCCCTGTGTCACGAAATGCATCTATAAAAAAAGAAATCATTTAAAGGGATACTGAACTGAAATTTGGATTTCGCAAAATAAGGCCGCAGAAGCATTGAACGGGACACTATGAACTCCAAAACATCACTCATACATATCTCAGACAGATGGCTATACTTATGGAAAACAAGGGCGCGATCAAGCAAGGGCTATGAGGCTATGCTGTCATTGTATTCCTCGAAAATGTGAGAATGAGGGAAGCGGCCTCGCTTTTGTCCTCCTTGCTTCGGTTCACTAGATCGACGGGACGTATCAAGGAGGAGTGCGAATGAGAATCGTGACATGACTTGTCTCGTCGGCCGTGTTCGATCACAAGCTTCTTTTCCAAAAATATGGCGATCCGTTAGAGATATCGCTGTATGAGTGATGTGTTTGGATTTTGCAGCGTCCCGCCTAGTGTTGTGAGCTCGAAATTTCGTTTCAGTATCCCTTTAAAGTACTACACTCGTACCTCTGGCCACTCCGCACTAAATAAGTGACTGACTGGTCTAAAAACAAATACCTGGAACACTGAATGCAGTAAATTCACAGATCTAAGGAAGGTGACAAGCTTGCTCGCATGCCACTTAAGATGAGTTACCAACCTGTGTAGTGGTATGCTACCACCTGTTTCCATCTTGATGAGGCCCCTCCAAGCATAAAAACGAGGGCGTGAGTGGCCTTCCTCTGAGTGTTCTTAGGCACCCCAGGAACTGTCAACGTCGTCCACCCTCGGATGCATCCTGTCGAAGTGTCGTACTCAAACTTGTCTTGGATAGCCATCTCGTCTATCATAAGTACACACTTCCGCTCCTCTTCACGGAGATGGGAGACTTTGGCTTTGAGTAGCACGAAGACCTCGCCTAGGATGCCGGGTTCAAACTTGATGCCTAGACCATGGAGGAACACCACATCAATGCAGCTGAATCATAAACTCAAATAAACTCAAGCAGATTGCAAAAGAAAGCAAGCTTTCTGGTATTTATGGAAATACTTGAGTGGTGTAGTATACGAGTGTCTTGTTGCATTACACCAAAAGTTCTGCATTTCTACTTTAAACTAAATAAAATCGCATACATTTTTTTAAAAAAATTGCAAGTATTTGTATGCAGATTTCCCTTTGCATCGTCAAAAAATGCTGCTTTTTAAAACAAGACATGTGATAGCTTTACATGTATTGTGCACTACGTTCGTGCTAGATCAATTAAATAAAAAAATACTGTTACGATATAATAAATTACTAACCTTCTAATCGCCGCCTCAGCGTCCTTGTTGATGGGTAAGGCTGTTGTTTGGAGCGAAGCACATTGTAGCCAGTGGTTCCACAGGAAAAATGAATCTGGAGGGAATCTTTGATCGTCTGTGGTGACCATTTGACTTGAGTTTTTCCACGCCGTGAGAGGAAGAGAATTTGGTCGTCGTTAAACAGGCCCCTCAGGTTCGATTCAAGGTTTTCCTTTGCACGTGTTAAGGAGAGATTGCGACGCTTTAACAGTTTGCTCTGCCGTTCAAGTTGTTGAATTCTCTCCTTGAGCTGGCTCATCAGATCTGGTGTAATAGGTGATGTGCTCTGCAAGAATTATAGCATAGTTAAAATATCAGAACCTTGACAACTAAAAATGTTCAATGTAATGCTACAAAACAAAAACTGACAAAGTTATATTATTGCATAATGAGACAATTCATATAGGTGCCGGAGCAATTTGGACTTTTGTAATCACCGTGGCAGCTGAAGTAGAGGGACTCCGCTCGGGGAGTGTGAGTGTGGAAGAACCAGGGACAGCAAGCACGCTTGTTGACAGCGTTAATGCTATCAGCTGCGGAGAGGTTGGAAGAGATTTAGGTCAGTGACTAAACAGAGGCGTCTAAACAAAATAGAACTTTCTGCTGCGACCTCACCGTGGGCTGAACAGCATTTGTTACATCCATGAGTAATGGCTGGGCCCCAGTGGCCGTCATAGGAGGAGCAGACGCCGCGAAAGCTGTCGGCTGCAGAGAAGTTTCACGACGAACAAGTCAGTGGAGAAAAGGAAGTCATCTCTATGTAGCAGGACTTGATTACAGCAAGCTGAGCAGAATTGCTTACGTCCGTGACTAGAGCTAGGGTTCCGGATGTCGCAGAACGAACGGGCTCCGCAAACGTCGTCGGCTGCAGAGAAGTTTCACGACGAACAAGTCAGTACGTGAAGGAAAGGAAGTCATCTCTATGTAGAAGGACTTGGTTACGGCAGGCTGAGCAGAATTGCTTACGTCTGTGACTAGAGGTAGGGTTCCGGACGTCGCAGGACGAACGGGCTCCGCAAACGTCGTCGGCTGCAGAGAAGTTTCACGACGAACAAGTCAGTCAATACGTGAAGAAAAGGAAGTCATCTCTATGTAGCAGGACTTGATTACAGCAAGCTGAGCAGAATTGCTTACGTCTGTGACTAGAGGTAGGGTTCCGGACGTCGCAGGACGAACGGGCTCCGCAAATGTCGTCGGCTGCAGAGAAGTTTCACGACGAACAAGTCAGTACGTGAAGGAAAGGAAGTCATCTCTATGTAGAAGGACTTGGTTACGGCAGGCTGAGCAGAATCGCTTACGTCTGTGACTAGAGGTACGGTTCCGGACGTCGCAGGACGAACGGGCTCCGCAAACGTCGTCGGCTGCAGAGAAGTTTCACGACGAACAAGTCAATACGTGAAGGAAAGGAAGTCATCTCTATGTAGCAGGACTTGATTACAGCAAGCTGAGCAGAATTGCTTACGTCTGTGACTAGAGGTAGGGTTCCGGACGTCGCAGGACGAACGGGCTCCGCAAACGTCGTCGGCTGCAGAGAAGTTTCACGACGAACAAGTCAGTACGTGAAGGAAAGGAAGTCATCTCTATGTAGAAGGACTTGGTTACGGCAGGCTGAGCAGAATTGCTTACGTCTGTGACTAGAGGTAGGGTTCCGGACGTCGCAGGACGAACGGGCTCCGCAAACGGTCGTCGGCTGCAGAGAAGTTTCACGACGAACAAGTCAGTACGTGAAGGAAAGGAAGTCATCTCTATGTAGAAGGACTTGGTTACGGCAGGCTGAGCAGAATTGCTTACGTCTGTGACTAGAGGTAGGGTTCCGGACGTCGCAGGACGAACGGGCTCCGCAAACGACGTCGGCTGCAGAGAAGTTTCACGACGAACAAGTCAGTATGTGAAGAAAAGGAAGTCATCTCTATGTAGAAGGACTTGGTTACGGCAGGCTGAGCAGAATTGCTTACGTCTGTGACTAGAGGTAGGGTTCCGGACGTCGCAGGACGAACGGGCTCCGCAAACGACGTCGGCTGCAGAGAAGTTTCACGACGAACAAGTCAGTACGTGAAGGAAAGGAAGTCATCTCTATGTAGAAGGACTTGGTTACGGCAGGCTGAGCAGAATTGCTTACGTCTGTGACTAGAGGTAGGGTTCCGGACGTCGCAGGACGAACGGGCTCCGCAAACGTCGTCGGCTGCAGAGAAGTTTCACGACGAACAAGTCAGTACGTGAAGGAAAGGAAGTCATCTCTATGTAGAAGGACTTGGTTACGGCAGGCTGAGCAGAATTGCTTACGTCTGTGACTAGAGGTAGGGTTCCGGACGTTGCAGGACGAACGGGCTCCGCAAACGACGTCGGCTGCAGAGAAGTTTCACGACGAACAAGTCAATATGTGAAGAAAAGGAAGTCATCTCTATGTAGAAGGACTTGGTTACGGCAGGCTGAGCAGAATTGCTTACGTCTGTGACTAGAGGTAGGGTTCCGGACGTCGCAGGACGAACGGGCTCCGCAAACGTCGTCGGCTGCAGAGAAGTTTCACGACGAACAAGTCAGTACGTGAAGGAAAGGAAGTCATCTCATGTAGAAGGACTTGGTTACGGCAGGCTGAGCAGAATTGCTTACGTCTGTGACTAGAGGTAGGGTTCCGGACGTCGCAGGACGAACGGGCTCCGCAAACGACGTCGGCTGCAGAGAAGTTTCACGACGAACAAGTCAATACGTGAAGAAAAGGAAGTCATCTCTATGTAGAAGGACTTGGTTACGGCAGGCTGAGCAGAATTGCTTACGTCTGTGACTAGAGGTAGGGTTCCGGACGTCGCAGGACGAACGGGCTCCGCAAACGTCGTCGGCTGCAGAGAAGTTTCACGACGAACAAGTCAGTACGTGAAGGAAAGGAAGTCATCTCATGTAGAAGGACTTGGTTACGGCAGGCTGAGCAGAATTGCTTACGTCTGTGACTAGAGGTAGGGTTCCGGACGTCGCAGGACGAACGGGCTCCGCAAACGTCGTCGGCTGCAGAGAAGTTTCACGACGAACAAGTCAGTACGTGAAGGAAAGGAAGTCATCTCTATGTAGAAGGACTTGGTTACGGCAGGCTGAGCAGAATTGCTTACGTCTGTGACTAGAGGTAGGGTTCCGGACGTCGCAGGACGAACGGGCTCCGCAAACGTCGTCGGCTGCAGAGAAGTTTCACGACGAACAAGTCAATACGTGAAGAAAAGGAAGTCATCTCTATGTAGAAGGACTTGGTTACGGCAGGCTGAGCAGAATTGCTTACGTCTGTGACTAGAGGTAGGGTTCCGGACGTCGCAGGACGAACGGGCTCCGCAAACGTCGTCGGCTGCAGAGAAGTTTCACGACGAACAAGTCAGTACGTGAAGGAAAGGAAGTCATCTCATGTAGAAGGACTTGGTTACGGCAGGCTGAGCAGAATTGCTTACGTCTGTGACTAGAGGTAGGGTTCCGGACGTTGCAGGACGAACGGGCTCCGCAAACGACGTCGGCTGCAGAGAAGTTTCACGACGAACAAGTCAATATGTGAAGAAAAGGAAGTCATCTCTATGTAGAAGGACTTGGTTACGGCAGGCTGAGCAGAATTGCTTACGTCTGTGACTAGAGGTACGGTTCCGGACGTCGCAGGACGAAAGGGCTCCGCAAACGTCGTCGGCTGCAGAGAAGTTTCACGACGAACAAGTCAGTACGTGAAGAAAAGGAAGTCATCTCTATGTAGAAGGACTTCATTACAGCAAGCTGAGCTGAAATGCTTACGTCTGTGACTAGAGGTACGGTTCCGGACGTCGCAGGACAAAAGGGCTCCGCACACGTCGTCGGCTGCAGAGAAGTTTCACGACGAACAAGTCAGTACGTGAAGAAAAGGAAGTCATCTCTATGTAGAAGGACTTGATTACAGCAAGCTGAGCAGAATTGCTTACGTCTGTGAATAGAGGTAGGGTTCCGGACGTCGCAGGACGAACGGGCTCCGCAGATGCTGATGGCTGCAGAGAGGTTCCAAGTGATAGGTTACAGAGGTGCAGTCAGCCAAGAAAAAAGCATGAAACCTCTACTTGAAGACATTTTATGAATTAAACGCAGACTGAAAGGCGTTTCCTGTCACGTTTGCTGCACTGTGTTGGGCGGTGGTGACCAACCTGAAGCAGTTGACACCAGTGTGGGCTCTAGCTACAGAGATTGATTTCGAGGAATTGGCATCAGTACGGCAAAGTTGTAAGCGGAAAGTTGGTCAGCTTCAATAAGCAAGAATAAGGTTTCATGATCTCACCACAAAGTCAGCTGCATTGTCAAAGTCCTGGAGCGACAGCAAGGTCCAAGCTGCATCGAAATCGCTTGATGGTCTGGGCGAGGTATGCTACAGAGAATTTTCAGAGATTGAAAGTGTAGTCTAATAACACTGCAGTTTTCCTCCGTAAAACTAATTTAGTTCTCATTTCTCAAGTACCGTGGATAGCTGTGTAACCAACCCGGGCTCAGTATTCGTAGGCGGTTCAGTGCCAGTGGATGAAGCCTGTGGGCAAAAATTTAGTAAGAAATAATTTTGAGGTTATGTCCTTTTGTGTTCATTATGCTATCCACACTATTGCAATCGAAAATCAGCAACGAAAAAAAAAATGTTGCAGGATCTCATTTGCAAAGATCACTGTATGAAACAGGTTGCTAACTTGTAATGAGCAGTAACAAGAAAGGATAACCATACTTTGTTATTTGTAGCACCTCGTTCCTTTGGTGGCTTCCTCTCTTTTAGAGGTCTCTTCAGCGCATTGTGTGCAAATAAGGACGGGACGGCTGTAGATTTAAGTTTTCTCCACCCATCCTTTCTATTCATTTCAAATTGGGATGATTCGAAATGCACCTGAAACCAGAAGTCAAGTTTGATTGCAAACATATATCATCACAAAGATGCGAGTCTCACAAATTCATTGAGGTTTATCAAGCGAGTTTTGCTTAACTGCAAAGACAGACATTGATCACAATGATTTTTGTCACACTCATTCTTACACTCTGGATGAAGCCGCCTGATCCTATTAAAAGTGCCACATTAAATTAAAACTTGTAGTTAATCTAGACATGCTCGGTTGTGTTCATTAATCAGAAACACTCCTGAATGCCTTAGCAGTTAGCACTTCGACACAAACTGGACAAACAGGATATGTATTTGACCACCCTTCATCAATTGACACAAGGTCACAGAAGCGCGCGGTAGATGAGAAACAAAAACAAAACAAAAACAGCCAGCTGCGAGTGACGAAGCTGCCGACATTCGGTTTTAGACCCTCGCGTGATTCTTGACTAGAACGGGGGTATTGTACTGCGATTCTTCTACTAGTGTCGACATTCCAATGACTTGGTTGTAATCGATCAAGGGTGTATGTAACCTGGTTCTCTCGAATGGGCTTTCTACTAATGTCATGTCGACGTACACAAGGCGACATTGCTAGAGCTAATTCTCCATCCCCAGCAGTGTGCTGGCGATCAAGAGCAGCGTGAGTTTAATTCGCTCGACAACTTTTGACACTAAAACACTAACTTGCACGAGTGAGAAGTACGCGAAGGAGCACCGATTTGTTTACATGCTATTACCACCTCGGGAATAAATTAAATCGAGTTCAAATACCACTGTTCTGGCTAACTCCGCGCCGTTAGTATAGGGAACATATTTAATATAACAAAATCGACTTACCTCACACAGCGCCATTCGTTCAGAGGGTTTCCACTTGTCCCTCTTCATTTTTGCCAGCCATATTTTCCGCCGTGCCTTGTCTCTTGGCAGTTTGAAAAGTCGAAACCCTTTTTTAGTGCTGTTGCTGCACCCGACAGCACAGCAGCCGGCCATTGCATTTCCGTTCACGGCAAAAACACCAAGCAAAACGCCGCCGTCGCCGAAAAACTTGAACGCGGCTGCAGCGCGGTACGTATGGGCTGCGTGGAATGATTGAAAATGGCGGTTTGTTTTGGCGCGCATGGAGCGTCCCGGATGTTACCGGAAGTGACACTCGCATCATGTTGCTAGGCGACGACGTGTCGAATCAGAACGTACATTGTCATCACGTGATGGGCGGTGCCCCGAAAAGACGGCGAGATCCACAAACCGGCCAAGCTCTCCCCCATATATGGCTCTGGGGCTTGCCACTCAGTAGGAGACCCCAGGGGACCCAGCGTGGCTGGTGGGGAGCAGTGAGCGCGAGTGGGGACGACCCAGAGGGCGTTTTTGGGGCTGGCAACGGAGCGGCTATGACGCAACAGTGTAGCGGGGCCGCCAAAACCGCAAATATATAAGGCATGTACCCTAAACATGCCAAACTTTTTTGAACAATTCGCAAATTGCGATTTTTTAACGTATCGCGTTGTGATTTACGAAAAGGGTGCGACTAGGACTGAAAAGTATGAAGCACAAAAATAAACAAAAAATCATGCTTGGGTAAAAAAAAGAAGAATATCATGTTGTGGCAATTCACGGCGGCATTCGCACTTCGGCTCATAACGGTGCTTGTTAACTGATAAGTTATGCCGAAAGATGACGCAACATGAAGTACAAGATAATGCGCCACCCGGTTTGTTAATTTCCATTCAAGAAAGGAGAAACTCTAAGGGATTTAAGTACATCTCTAAGTTTTTAGTTTATTCAGGAAAAGTTATCGCACTTCGGAAATTGAACATTACAAAAACCCGCCCAGCTATGTGAAGCGTTGTCAAAAACTTCGGAAGATTGTCTTATAGCTCAGCGCCGCGGTCGGTCCCTACGCTTTCGTCATCTGACGGCTGCCTTGCGCAGACGGCACGTAGTCTGCTAATGACGGTGTATATTGATAGAAACTTGTTATTTTCTATTTTCTTTTTCGAAGAAGGTAAATTTACGTGTCAATTATTTTCACTCCGAGCTCCCACCACCCAGCCGCACACCTGTAGTAACTCGCAGAGTGATACGTTCAGAAAATGATATCTGCAGATCGTTTAAAGCGAACTAAAAGCGTTAGCGTACATGCCGCCTTTGTTATTGCATGAGTTGCGCTGCATGATCACTCGGTAATGGGAACAAGGCGAACCTTACACTTTGGCGCAGCCACGTTGGGCGTTAGTTATGTGGAGTCTTCCACGTTCCCGGCCAATCGCATCCGAACAGAATCACGTTACACACAAGCTCTCTTGGAACTGTTTATTTGTTCACGTCAGAGTTCTGCATTGACTTGGATTGCGGAGGTTCTGCGCGGGTCCGGTGCCACTTTAAGAAAGATACTACACATCCGTCTTCCTCGTCCCTCTGGTCGGGTGGCTTGCGGTGCGGCACGGCCAGCGGCGGGCAGCGCCGACACGCACGGTGGCGGCCCGGCACCGAGGCTTTGGGGTCGGCGCCAGCACCCAGGTCCTTTTCTCTTCGGAGTCTTGCCACGAGAGAGGCGAGAACCAGCCGCTCATCCTCGTTGTCAGCTCCGGTGCCCTTCTTTGCAGCGCCCTCCTTGGCCACGTGACCCTTGCGTTTGGCGGACTTTTAGGGATGAGCCATCCCTTTCTCGGGAACTAGCTCACGTTATGTCAGGCGGCGAGGGCAGGTGAAGCCGCGGGGAATGAAGAGAACGGGTGGCAAGGCTTCAAAAAAGCTTCAGAAATGTCGTTGTAACTCTCAGATGATTAATGCGTGTGACACTTATAACATTAATTTCAGGCACGTTACTATGCGTCGACTACTCACGCTTTTTTGAAGGCAATACCAACATAGATCGAAGTCAAGTAGAAAGCATAAAAAGTATATGTTCGGACAAAAACGCCAACCTAAATAGCTCCTCAGTTGAAGATTAAAAAACAAGCTGCACACCATAAAATAACACGCCCTATACTTTGTTTTAGTTTAGGTAAAGGCACCGTCGACGCTACGAGCCACTGGGACAAATTCGTCAGCCTCAAAAGCCCAAGTTATTGGGTCGATCTTCTATTGGATTAGTTCAGCTATGGTAGAACACGCACAAAAACATAATCAGTGACATGACGGTGCGTTTTCGGCGCTGTCTGATTGGTCCCATATGCTCGTAGCATCGGTGCGTATGAACTAATGCTGAAACGAAGTAGGGGACGTTTTTGCCAACCAAACATTGGAGATTGAGAAAAGTAAATATGGTTACGTTATGACACCGTAACGATTCAAGAATATACCCTACATATTTTGTAGTATTATCAACATATAGATTTCATTTATATTTGCGTTGCATGCCCAACACTATAAATAAAACAAAGTCAAGTGTGCTTTGCGTAAAGTCAAATGATCAATTGATGAAGAAAGATACTATACATCCGCGGAAGCGCGTAAAAATTATGAAGACGTCACCAAGATATCAGCCTGACGCAACGTTTTGCGGAGGACAATATATAAAAAAACAATCAACTGCGAGAATACAAAGAGAAAAAAGCTGAACCCTTTCTCTCTGGCCTAGATATTATGATAAAAAATACATGGATAGCAGAATCAGTTTTAGTAAACGACACTCCAAGGAACGTTTCCACTCAGTCCGTATTTCTCACAGGGCCTCAGTACATGAGACTGCTATAGCAAGTCCCCAGAGAACGGGGTTCGCTTTTCTGAAGCCCGACCAATTGAACCCCTTGTCTCCCCAGACAATCAAGAGCTGACCAGAATACGCGCGCCTTGGACCGCCTCACTGACGTTTTTCTGCGCCTCCAAATCGATGGGTTTGCGCCTCTCAAGAGCTCCGGACAGAAGAAAGCCAATCAACTCCATATGGATATGTGGTGTATACCGTACGAGCTCTAGATGTCGTCGTTTGGAGGCGAAGGTCGCTGCAGAAAAAGAGACACTCTACTGTCCCCAGAGAAAGATGGTATGTCAATCTTAATGATCTATGGGGTCGAGGGGCACGCCTGCGGTTACAGCAAAACAGCATACAGCACGTCTGAGCCTGCCTGTCGATCTTAGTGACGTCGCGGTTACCGGAACTGCCAATCTTGAGCTTTTTTGTTTGTGAATGTAAAACCAAAATGTTTAATATTGAAAAGTTATTTAGGAATATTACTAGCTTCAGTGTTAAAAATTAATTGTGGGAGTGGTTACACAGTGTTACAATGAAAATACACAGTCACTCCATGTGAATAGAAGAGAGTGCATTTTTATACCCAAAAATTGTGACCAACATTTCTTAGGATGACAATCCCACTTGGAACTTCCTAAACATGGATTCCTTGAAGAAAACAAAATAAAAGACTTAAAATTTAACTTGCATCTGAGATTGTTTGCCTAATTTAGTCTAGAGAATTCAACTAATACTTTTTGTAAGTAATGATGTCTTTCGAACGGAATCGCAGAGCATGTTAATTTTTATTGCTGCATGTTTCAAGGGGTGATCATAAAGTTCGTATTACTAGCAAGAAGCAAAATAAAAATTGTCAAAGTTTGTGTTACGAGAAACGCCATCGCTGTTGTAATCTCAGTGTGTTCAAACCGATGTCTAACAGTGCAGATTCTAATTAAATCGAGTGTTCTGTTCCAGTTTAATATTTGTATATCAATTTTACGACCGGTTGGAAGCCCGTATGCTATAATGCATGTATAAATTATAGCAACCTTCTAAGTAACAATATGAAGGTAAAATTGTAACTTATTACACACAGTCAGCAGAACATGTTTTAATTCTTAACTGCTGAGCTATACGATACCTTTTATTTTTTTTTTGAAACACATATACAAAAATTGTGTGTTTCGTTGGTCTTCCAGTTATTTTTGTTACATACATAGTTTTTAAACTTTTTCACCGGAAACAAGCATACAAACACGAAAATTAAACAGCATGAAATGTGCCAGTGTTTCCTTAGGTAGCACAGTTTATTTTAGGCCAGCCAATGTGTGTATATATATATATATATGATTTAGGAGCCAAAAATGCTTAATTAATCACAAGTATAGCCAAACCTAACCTCATTGAGCCAGAGTGTAGGTTTCTTGACCCTAATTTGCCATACAAGTTCCGAATCGGTCTTCACTGATAATTCTTTGTTTTAAGCGTGGTATCCTTGGCTCGGGTCTGGCAGTTTCATAATTATGTGGCCAGCCAAATAAAAGCCACAGAAATTCCGAAATCGTACTCTGGCACAAACGCCTTAGAGCAAACCGTATTTGGCCCAACAAAGGGACCTAGAATTTCCGATATCTTGCCAAGATAGGCCTTTCTCTGGCGAGCAACCTGGACTTAATTTTGGGTGTCTAAAATGGACCTTTTTCACATACCGACGGCACCAGGCGGTGGCTGCACGAACTAAAATCGAGGAAGGGACCTACCTGCGCTACCAATCGATAATGGGAGCTACGGTACCAGTTTCTTCGTTCTCTGAGCAGCGGGGCGTGCCCAACGCGCCGTCCAAGTGGGGCATCCATGGCGTCCACTTAAACGTCGTGTTATTCTTTCCGTCCGCTTTCTTTTTTTGCGTAACACAATTATATGTATGCTGCAATTACGTTTTCTACTCGCTGATCTACAGCCTCCTTCCGAATTTCCTCGATTTTTGGTGCCAACTTCCGCCGCTTGGCATCGGGCGCTCGCGCGTGCGCAGAACGCTTCTCGGAAAAGGTCCATTCTTCGGGCAATTTAGCAGCGAGTGTGTGTAAAGAAAAACACTATGCTTGCTTTCTCGTCTGGATTATTTTTCCTTTTATATATTCTCTTCACCTTCTTGTCTGGGAGGAGCGAGTTTTGAAAAAATTGTAGGCGCACAGGTTTCTTATATAGCAAACAATGTTTGCCTAGTTTCATTTTTTTCTGCTTCTGGAATAGCGAAGTCATTGTATTTTGTTCCTGTCAGAGCTGATAAAATAGCTTTTTATTCGGGACTGAAAATCATTTCTACATTATTACTTCTTCTTTTTCGTTTGTTGTGTTCTCCAAGTATATTTATCTTCCATACTTACGTTGGCACTCATGCCAAGTGGTGTCCTGGCTTTTCAACATGAAGGCTTCGCTTTCTTCGCAGCGTCTGCGAACTCTCGGGAAGCCCAAGCATTATGATGGCAGTGCAAAGCGCACACTTTATATTCGAAAGGTTGACACGCTTCCCGGTCCTTTGATTTCGTTAAAGTTCATGCGGGCTGCATCAGCATGCGTTGGCTGAACTCGAGGCTCGGTACTAACAAAATACAGTGAAAGTTCGTTTAAACTTCCAAAACCATCGAAATTTCGTTGCCGATAATGTAAAAATTTTAAAGTAAGCTTACATCCTAAAGAAGGAAAAATAAATTGTGAAACCTTGCTTACTTTGGAGTTAAGTTGATAAGAAGAAACTCCTGCATTGATTTTCAAATTATGAAACTACTTCTGTTTTGCCACCGCACTTCAATAAGACACTAATAGCACACAACTGTTCTGTGATACTTAGTGCAACGCAAAGTTCACATGGGTGCAAAATTGTACTCGTCAAAAGTGCGACAAGCAATGAACAGTAGAATCACCTTCTGCAGGGTCTGTAATAAGAATTCGAACATATTGTTTAGCTTTTTTGTTTTCGTAAACTATTTAATGCGGTTCGTGCATGTTAGTTGTACGGCTAGGGAAACATGCTGTAGGGGACTAATCATCGTGATAAGTCGGCTAGCTAACTAAAGGTTTTTAATAAGGTTTCCAATTAATAAAAAAAACTGTTTTCATTTATAAATTTTCTGAGCGACTTTAAAAGCCTCGAAATAAGTCAATTTAAAAAAAAACTTGTAGCACATCAGAAGCGCGGAGGTGAACCAAGGTTACCGCTCGTGCAATAGGCGTGACGCTATTGGTGTGAAAACGCAGATAATTCTATTATCATCTGCTTTTTTACCACCCCTAGCTTTCCGCCGATCTGAATAGTGGCATCCTTGGTGCACACCCCCGCTTTTAATGTGCTTCCCCTATTGGAAAAATCTTGATACTAGAATCATAAGGGATCACACCCCATACTAGCATATAGGATTATGGAACATCCCATACTGGTGAAACCACGATATCAGCATACTGGTCCGACATCGGAATGATACTAGCAAGGGCACCATATGAGCATACATGTTTCATACTAGAACGATACTGGTGAAGGTGCCATACCGCCATACAGGATTATGGAACGCTTCATACTGGCCAGCTGGTCTTGTCAGCGGACCAGTATGAAACGTTTCCAACCCCCATGGTGGCTAGCTCTGTCCGAGGTCCTCCTTTTGCAGTCACAGATGACTTCAGATGCATCTTGCAGAGTCCTACCTTGAGAGGACGTTCTTGCTGCTGAGTCTCCCAACGTATGACGTATACAAAACATTTTCCCGGTTGTTAAATGGACATATTTCGCTTTTCTTTATTTTTATTTTCAGAAGGCAAAATTACTAGGATCATAAATATACACAAAGATATCTTGTCAGTTAAGAATAAATATATTCATATATATATATACATATAAAGAAGGCTTCCAGCCTTAAAAAAGCACAAATTACAAATCGACTAGCACATCTTTTTGCTAGGCAAAATAATGTGTATTTAGAAAGCTTTAGAGATTATTCATAGACATATATTAAAATATATTAAAAAGGCTTATAGGTAAATGACAGGGCGTCTTGCCAGATATGAGAAGCATCCTACTCACCACCACATTAGTAGCACTTCCTCCATGAAAGAAGTTAATGAAAAGCAACTCTAAAATGACGCTGAAATCTTGCACTCAAGAGAACCGTGGCAAATATGTTCTAACGTATGTGCTTGCTTTCTGATGTTACAATGCTAATGAAATAAGTGTCCTATGAAGCTATGGAGACATATCTATGTTATGAATCAGCCTATTTACGCATTTGCCGAATTGAACCATAGCCTATTTATGCATTTACCAAATTGAACCATAGATCATTTTTGTCCTGCTACACTGATAGTAAGTATGAGGGATGGTGGTGCATAGGGTGTCTTTTTGAGGAGAGTTCACTTAGCATCAATGTGCCGCTTAAGTTCTCTTCCTATTCTCGTCTATCAAAAGGCTTCTGACATGAGCGTTGAACTGGGAAAGTCTCATTGATGGAGACACAACTGGTGACGGGTGTGCCTTGATGTATGCTGCAAGTGCACCTGGAATATAACAAAATCTTAATCAGTGATTTGACCAGTACACATGGCATCTTGCACAACAAAAGATAACAAAAATAAGAAGTGACTTAAAGGGACTGTGCAACAATTTTAACATTGAAAGAATTGGCATCTTGCCATTCTTATCTTGTTTATCTTGTCAGCTCTTATATTGTTTATCCTGTCAGCAACGATATAAAAAGCATCGCCTACCTCTGAAATACCGCAAATGAGCTGTGCGATCACACAGCAAAAACGCGGAACATTTCCAAATCTGAAGCCGCTATGGCAACCATTGGTGAAGTAACGGGTTACACTTTATAATTGTCCAAGTTATGCAATTATCTGCTCAATATCATGTTTCCTTTCATAAATTATATTGTTTCAATACAATTTACTCCGTAAAAAGCTTTATATCATCATTATATGTAAATATTTTAGCTATGCCGTCTACCCAACGTCCTGGATTGAATGACGACCCGCCTTAGGTCTTGGAAGAAGATCCGGAACACGGCTTTATGCCAGATGTTGTATATTGCAGTGCAGGGGCTAAAAGTAGAAATTAACAAATTTATCTGAAGCGATACATTCTGGCATAAACTCTAGGATAGCAGGATTTTTCAGGTCAGTGATGCGTTTTAATTAAACACAAATGGTTGGAGCCTAAAAATTTAATTTGCGACCTACAATATTTACAGGCTCAACCAACTCTGAATAAGTGGAACACTTGACATTAAACATTGGTCTCACCATGACTCTCTACGAACATCCACATAATAATTTCCATGAACCTATGTATTTCAAGAAAATACTTGGTGCGGGCTGTTTAGAAAGCCATAACACTTTTTAACACAAATAGAAAGCCTGTAGTGTGCCACAAATTAAGCAATTTTCACTTCATTATGAAGACGAATTACACATCTGTGAACCTTCAAACTAGGCCTGCACTGAATTGCTTTCTTAAGTTGAATGTGCTATGCTTTTTTCACTATATAAATCTTTGCAGAGCCGACAATGCGCAAGTTCCTGTTTTTTTATACTTCACATCTCCCGAATGCTGGGCGTGATAGGTACATAAGATTGCTGACAGCAACGTAACACGATTATTATTTTAAGAATTTGTTTGGTTGTAGCAGGAGCGATGCCATCTGCGGGAAGTTATGTGTGTGACACCGTCAAAGCTACATCTGCGGGCTTCACATGGTTCACATGTTAATCATGTCTGAAGACTCCTTTTTGTAATTGGAACTCCATCCAACCCAAGATTTGAATATGCCTTTTGCATTTTAGGCTCAGTAGTGCTTTTGCTGTTTCACTTAAGGAATAGGTAAGAAGGATGATTATTTCAAGTGGCATACCTTACACCTGGTGGCACGAGGACTCCCTGTCGCGATGCTAATCTAAAGTCACTGGCAGGGAGATGCTGCGATGCTTTTGTTGCTGGGGTTACCTTCCCCATGGTCCTGGCCAAACCACAGAAGAAGATTGAGTCCAAGCTTGTCGCCACTAGGATCTCCAGATCTTGAGGCACACAGGTAGCTGAAAATAAAAAAAAATCACACTCAAGTACTTGGCAGAGATACATTACAATGAATAGCATATTCGTGAGTGATCAGAACATAGCTTCTTTCATTTTTTACTTTGTTTTTGTACTTATAAACAAAACTGCTCCTTCACTGCCACAGCCATAGTCTCCCCTGAGGACAAGGCCATTTAGGCATTGAAATAATGGGTACCTAATTAAGGCAAATGATTAAACGCGTTCGTTTATCCATTTTTTTGCGCCAACCTGAGAGATTTCTGTCGAATATTCACATTCAACTGTAAAGACTATAAAACACTACTACTGCAATGATAAGATTTTCCTACCCTCATGCTCAACGAGTGTCGAGTGGGGATTCAACTCCAGTTCATACACTCACTAAGCATGAGGGTATAGTGTTCAAGCGGAGGGCAGGTGTCTGCATAGAAAGATTTTAGTTGGCGCACCAAGAGGCTAACCAATAAAAATGGGTACTACTCTAAGCAAAATATCAAAAAAGCGCCCATCTCGACTTGGCACTAACAGTGCCACGCAGTGTCTATGTTACTTACTCAAGGGTACTCAATCATTATTTCCAGCTACCTAATCAAACTAAATATTCGTCGCAACTTGCTTTTCAGGAGAATCTTTAAATTAAAAAAAAACAATTTTAAGACAACTGCTAAATATAAAAATGGCAAAACCAACAATCGAATTTGCCTGCTCTCCGGTAGCATGACATCTATGGCAGGCAGACCTGCAGAATGAGCAAGCAGTCTAAAAACAGGGTATGTCCTATGTATAATTTTTTTTCGTGCTGCAGAGCAAGTGCTGGAAGGATGTTTTACGACATTCATTTTTTCACAACTTAAGTTCTTGCAATCAGTTGAGAACAAGTTCGAGCAGTGAACTTGTCTTCACCACTGGCATAATGTTTTAGTGTCGCCCACCAAAACTCAAATAAATTTGTAAATAAAAAAACCAACCTTCATAAAAACATTTGTAACTTTGAGAAAAAAAAGTTAACTTGACAAAAATATGTGGGGTACAGTTGTACAGCATCTATTCGTGTGCTTAACCGATTTTAAGGCACTTCGGCGACAATGAAAAGAAAACGCCCAAGTACTATTAAGGGAAAGACCAGAAAAAATACATACCCACACCAGAAAACTTTAGGACGACCACGGGCAGGAAACTCTGGTGAGGCTCTCGGAGTGACTCCTTCAATAGCCCTGCGGACACCACAAAACAAGGTCCGGTCAGAGCTTGCCTAACAGTATCACCTACACTACGGTCAGAGCTTGCCTAACAGTATCCGGTCGGAGCTTGACAGTATCACCTAATGCATTCATTAGGTGATACTGTCATGAATGCGCCAACTTTTCAATGCAGCACTATATCACGAAATTGTTAACTGTGCCGGGCAACACTAAAAACCGGAATCATTATTCCAAACTATCTCAGCTTAAAGTTAACCACGGCAGAAGCTTCAAGCCATCCTTGCGAATTCAGTGCAGAAAGCAAGCCATCTGACTTTGTAGTTGGATGCCATGGCACGTCGAGCTTATAATCATGTGTCACGCAGTTTTTGCTGCAATGGCTTGTAGCGTCAAAAGTGGTCCAGCTTAAAGAGATACAAAGTATAGACGTTTGTGAGCGGGGCCCTGGCCAAGTCTTCAGTTACATTGCAAGGTAGGTAGTCAGACGTTCAAACCGGGATGTTTGCTGCCCGCAACCACGTGACCAGCTTGTGCCCAGCTATTGTTTCAAGTTGAATATATGACCTCGACAGCGCCGTTATTTGACAAGCAGTTTTACAAATGTTAAAAATGACTGACTCACAGAGAGACTACGTCTCAACTACTAACGACTTTGGATACCTAAATGAATACTGATATATTAACTAAATGCTAAAACAATTATCTGGCAACCATTATATTTTTCAACAGGCTGGGTCAACTCCGCATTTAGTCAGAAGGAGTCGATGCGTAATAGAACATTACAAACAGAAATATTCCTAAGAATTCGTTTTGCACCCCCCAAATGATGTGTTTTTGAAGGCAATATACAAAAGACACTTGATTTAGAAAGTGCCTCAACTGTATAAATGCATATGCAGTAAGGGCACTCGCCAAGCCTATTCTTCTCAGCTCTGTCCATGTTAAGCCGAGTTAGAGTATAGAAGTACACGCTCACTGACAGAATGATAAAGGCAAGGAGAAGTCTCCGTTGTTCCGCCACCAGCCCGCCTGCTACCTTGAATGACGTTTCAGCGTCTTATGAGCCTCGAGTGAGCACGGGGAAGCACGCGCGCTGAAGCAACCGAACACCACCCTGGAGGGCTTGCCCGGAAACTTCCCCGGGTACAGCCAGACTTGAGACCAGCTGAAAGATAACCGTCCCAGTTAGTAACTCACTAAACAACTTTGGACCCCCATTACCCGCAACATCATCCCGCCACCCTCACCCACAAGCCACATTTCAACATCGTCAGCACCTCTCTGTCATCTGTACACAATCTCATCCCATCGTCATTAGATGCGGTGCCGCGAGGCCTTTATGGTATGGGCTCCTTGCCTTTCTGCGGCGGCGCGGTTCTCCTGAACCAAAATAAACATTATTATTATTATTATTATCCGTTCAAAGTGCGCTGAAAAGTAGAAGTGCGTGCTGGAGGACGCCCAGCCATTCTGTTTTTGTCATTGGCTACACTACATATATTTAGTATGACATATGTTTAAGTGAGAAAAAGTTTTGCAAATATGCACTCCACCTTTGACCATAATACAGAATTCTGATAAAGATAGCAACAATGAATGCGCATTGCCATCCCCCATATTCCAAATAAGTGCTCCCGCCTATCGGAACATCTACACATGTGGTGCGTGAATGGGTTCAGGACTGAGAGGCTAGAAAACAAAGCGCTCACAAGGCTTGTCTGGCCCTTTCAACCATGAAGGTACATTTGACGAAAATCCCTAATTCCTAGCCAAATTTTTTTAGAATGAGCAAATACTGTCCACGCTTGAGGTAGACCACTGAATCGTGATTCCCCCAGAATGAGTGAATCCTTCTTCAAACTCTGGTACCACCTGCAAATGAACTCTGTTGTGCTGCGGTACGCATCCATGCTGCCTCCTTCAGAGGAAAACCACTGTTTGTGTTGAAGACGACAGACTCAGCTCGACTCAGCCTTTCGCTGAGTGGAGACAGGTGCACATCGTCGTAATGAAGATCAGGTCTATATTTTCCCTACATAACTAAAAACCGCAATTAATATACCTAAAAAAATTAGGTTCGTGTTGAATTTGAAGCTGGCTATTCTAACGTTTTACGTGCTATTCGCAATCGCTAATCCTGCCATTTGCATCTCTGGTGAGACGCAAAAAGGCAAACATTACTGAATCAAATATGGCTTGTTCTTAAGGCGCAAATTGAAATATGAGTTTTAATTATTTCGTGATCCTCTTCCTCGGAAATGTAAGAGCGAATGGTCATTACGGCGGCGAAGAACTGATTACGTCGTTTACAAACGAATGCCCTCTCACTTGCAAAGAACGTAAAGAGACCCTTACGAATGTGTAGAGTGCCCAGCATACTACCCATAACGTATCTAACTCATACGTTTATTATTCACAGTGGGAATGTCCCTAAATAACGATGTCGCAAGCACGCTTTTGGTCTCCGGTGTGGAAGGGTGTTGCTCATTGATGTACGAAAGTTAGATATAGATAGAATTTTTACAATTGTTTGAGCGTTGAACTGCACTCGAGCTTGGTAATATACATTTGAGCAAATAAGTGACTATGTGCTTTATAACAAGCAAAGAAGATGTACACGTTGAAATCAGGGAAGCGAAAAAACGAAGATACAGATCACACGTAAAAGTCAGGGATAAATGAAATCAAAAATGATTAAGATAATGGCGGTTTTAATATATCGTTAAAAACTTATTCCGGTGAGTGTATTGCAAAAAAATAACCAGTCAAATCTCACTCTGTATCTACAGCATACAAAGCTGCTTGTATATTTAAAAGAGCGGAAGACGCAACAATCGAATCCTGTTTGGCGTTCCTTAGACAGGACATAAAGCGAAGGACAGGATTAGAGTTAAATGAGCCATGAACATCTTTCAAAACAAAATATAAATGACGTATGGACATAGTTTAACAAACTTATTGGTAGAGAAAAAAACGCGAAGGCGAAAGTTCGCCACATTTGCATTAAACTGTTTGATATACATAAGTTGCTAACGACATCAAAACGTTTGGTGACATCGAAAGCGGTAGATGTCAGGTTGTAAAAAATGCGCTTTATGAGATTTTCTTTTAGTCGATATGCTCACAGATATTTACTTCAGGAACCTTGATTTAAGAATATTAGTCGTAGAAGACATGCAATTTATTGTGTCTGAGAGAGAGGTAACTGTGTCCCAATAACGTGTCCTGCAATAGATATCGTGGCCGTGCGAGGGACGAAGGGGATAGGGGGAGTGAATGCGTCGTGATCGCGTACGTGTTTACGTACGAATCACTCCGGATTTTAGCGCAAACGAGGCACTAAGTGCTACCGCTGTAAAACAACAGGACCTCAGCTAACGCGACCGAATTACGGCAACTGGAGCACTCTCTTCCGCGCGTGCGGAGAGCCTAATTTGTCATTGCCTGCAACCACACAAGCGAAGCCGACCAGCGCGCGGCTCTTCAAAACCGGCGGCAAGAACCCCTAGGGCATTGAATACGCGTAGTGTGCGCTCTGGAGTTCTAGCACACCATACAAAGTGCAGCGCGGGAGAAATCGAGCAGGCGGGTACGCAGGCTAGTCACGGAAAGGAGGTGGGGTGGGGGAGCTTTGGGCAACATTTGAAGTGGTTGCGCGAGCAACGACGGTAAGGACGACGGGAGGCGTGTTTGTGATCAAGTTGGTTTTTGCATTCTAACATCGCATCTTTATCGTCCGACAGTAGCACCAATAGTTTTTTCGTAAGTGATAATATTCATATGAAAGCCAGGGTGTCAGTTTATAAATGACACCTCCCCCAAACAAAACAGAAACATTTGTGCGAGTAAGAGTAAAGAAAAACAAAATTAATGCACGTGACGCTTGTAAAGTTTTCTTGTTAATATGAACGACTTCCTTCCCCAAAAACGCGGTAATAAGGAGAGCTGTTCATATTAAAGGGACCAAAATGCATGCGCTCACGCAGTTTGTCCCTCGAAAATGTAGTTTTTATGGCGGGGAACTCATATTAGCGGAGTTCGTATAAACGAGACAACGCAGTACTATCTCGATAAATATGAGTGTGAACGCCGCTACGAGTGGCCCGCGGTATTATCAACCCAGAGTAATATAGTGTAGCATACAGAGTGGCCATTCCCGTAGGCCCCAGCGGCTCACACGATTGTAAACTCACCTAGCGGCTGTTGGAAAGTTGGACCCGGCTTCTTGTATAGGCGCTTCCAGTCACTACAGGGCTAGAGATACAGATGGCTCATATCTGAATGGATGGATGACTAGTAAAAAGAAATTATGTTTGTATTAGGTGGTAGTTTCGTCACCTTGTCTGCCGTGACTGACTAATAGTTTGCATTTCGGTAGAAATCAGTTGCTCAAACGCACGCGTAAATTCTAAAAAACAGAAATGACCTACGGGTACGATGAATGCATCCTAGAAAAGGCGAGCACCTCAGAACCGCCGTCGTTGACGCTCTGATGATGTTAGGGGAGCGCTCATATGCACGCACGTAACATGGGCTGCACCTCTCGAATGGCATGGGCGACCATTGACCCCGTAAGTGATGACGTCACGACATGGCGTTTGGGTCCAAACAAACCGTTGCTAGGGACGTTGCTATGGACTAATGCATGGAGACTCCACATGAGGCTAGATTTTTGCTTACAATTAAGTAAATAATTTTTTGTAACCAACCTAACTTCTTGATATCTAATTATGAAGATGTTCTTGTCTTCTCAGTGTCATATTGCAACGATAAAAGCCATTCTGAAGTCTTACACTCCGCTTTGCTTTGGTAGCAGACGACACGATAGATTTGCTAGCCTCTGTTGCAGCGGGCGTCTTCATTGAAATGCGTCGGTAAACAAGCGACAAAAACAAGTGGATTGCCGTGGCCGTAGAGGCCTCCGCAATGTGCGTTTTTTTTTCCTGTGAAGAACCCAGCTTAGTTACGAGGGGTGAAAATGCAGTAAAATCAAACCACGTCACGCAGATCAGTTACGACGACGACCTGAAGTGCATTACCGGCGTAGTGCAGGCACCATGAGAAACAAATCGTACGCCGTCGAGGTAAGTCGTTTGTTATTATTATTTTATTATTGTGGTTGTCAGGTTATTAAAGAATTGCATGTCTATCGCGATTTCGCTGTATTTTGCTTTTTTTTCCCCTTGGTATACATCTAATTCCGTGGATGTGCTCTTTTGGTGAAGATCTTCATCGAACCCGCGATGTGAGTACAGTCTGTAATAGACTCACCTTATGTTTTTATCCAGTTCTTTCGCGCTTTGGGGTCTTGCGGAAATCTGAAGAAACTGCAAGAATCTCTCTCCACGCGATGGTTACAACCAGGTATACGAAGCACCCTCGCATAGCGCGAGTCCGCAAACAAAATTTAGGATATCAACCGTTCGCCTGAAGTGCTTTTCTCGCGGGTGCAATGCGATCTTTTAGCAGACTATCATCTCGATCGACGCCCGGACTTTCTATAAACCATATTTTGCATCGCACCCCACTATGAAATCTTAAAAGTGTCTGAAACTCATTATATTTCAAACAACTGCGATGTCAGAATATCGCCTTTATTCACACGATGCAAACGGCGGCCCCACTTGGCCGGCCGGCGTGCGGCAGACGGCATACTTCTAGCATTCGTCGTCTGCTGCAGGCATCTTGACGACCGGAAGTTGCAGTCGTAAATAATTCAGAAACGAGCGATTACCGGCACACTTCTGTCGAAACATATATGACATTCAAGCTTTCTATATCTGTGAATATTAGAAGTTTAAATCATACTCCTGATTTTTTGAATGGTCGGGTTTTCGTAGCGAAACCGAGCCACATGTATTCGTCCATAACAACGACCCTAGCAACGGTTTGTTTGGACCCATGACGTCACACTTACGGAGTCAATTGTAATCGTTCCGCGCCGAGCCCGAGAGATGTCGCAGCGGCCGCGGGTGGGATAGAGTGCCTCAATGTTGCTTGCCGGCTGCGCCTTGCTAGAGTGGCGACATCTTTAGGGAGGGCAAGTGCCGCCTTTTCGGGGATTCCCCCTCCCGCTCCCGGCCGCCGCCGCCATTTTGCCTCCCCGATCGGCTGCCGGTGCACACGTGGGATCGCTGAACTGGCTTCTTCTTTTGCAAATGCTGGGTTGCTGCGTGCCGCAGTGTTCGAATCACTCGAGGAATGGGTGGAAGGTGTACGGCGTCCCAACAAACGCCAAACGGAGGCGTCTGTGGCTCGTACAGATAAAGCGCGACGACTGGGAGCCGAGCCGTTCGTCGTCTGTGTGCAGCGTGAGTACCAACTTTGTTTCCTTGAAATCGCCGGGTCTTTTTCCGCACAGTCGATTGCTAGAAAGTGGTATTTCAGGTCGTCATAAATTATTTCAGATGAAGGCTTCTTCGGCTTGGTTCTGCAGTAAAGCGCCGCAAATAACTTCCGCTGATCGTGGTCGAGGAGCGGCTATAAGCCACGACCACTCGATCGAAGGAGGAATCGAGCGGTCGTGGACAAGCAATCGAACTTTTTTATATCCTCAGGTGCGCGCGTCAATTCTGTCAACCAGCAGGACATGTTCGTGTGCGCCCGCAAGCAGTCGGATCATCGACATAATGTTAATATTTTACTCCATTTCGTCCCGAAGTCCTTTCGACGCTGCTAACACAGAATGTGAGCTCGGCGTTGGCGTTGTTTTGCAGATATCGCTCTGGTGCTGTACGAACAGTTTCTCGTTTGATGAACGTCCGAAAGTAATGATTAGCTATCAAACTTTTGCGCTTAGTTTTGCGACTACTGTCCTATTTCTAATGGAGTGCTAACTTTAATAATGATAAATAGAAAGTAAGTTATGTCGCCGTCTACCTCTTTCATTGAGGCCCTCATATGCTATTTTCAGGCCCACTTTGAACCCAGTGCATTTGAGGAGAGAAGAGCTGATGGGTGGCGAAAGCTTAAGCCGAATGCAGTTCCAACTTTGTTTTCCTTCCGTCGTAAGTATGCATACTGTCGTAAGTATCACCGGCCCGGGCAGTGCAATTTCTAGACAAAAACTCTACTTGAACGTTAAAAAAAATATAGCCAAAACTTTGGGTTGACACGGAGGAATCCTTTGGGGATGAGGCATCTTTCGATACATTATTAAATATAAAGTGCATGTAAGCAATTTGACGAGTGACGAGACAAGCGACCCACTTTGCTGTCACTCGGTCAGTCGTGCCACAAGGCAAACCCGGGAGCAAGCGACCAAAGCGATGAGTGACGTTTTCTAGAAATCCAAAAACTGTGTGACGCAACAAGCAACAGTGAGAAATCTCCGTTGCTCGTCACTGTCCGTGTCGCTTGCTAAATCGCTCATATGCGGTTCAGCCATCCAAAAACCTAGCGACACGACGAGCGACAGTGCCTTTGAACCGTATGTACGGTATCTGCCTTAGTGAGCAACAAGAAGAGCGACGGAGATTTCTTTGCTCTTCGCGTTGCTGGGCGAAGTCCAGGGCTGAGCAATGCAACAAGCAACACTGAGAAATCTTCGTCTCTGTCTCTCGTTATTTTTCGCCGTCGCTCGTCTCGTCGCTCGCTAAATCACTTACATCCCGTTCAGACGAGCAACAGTGACAAGCTATAAATCAGCAACGAGCGCCAGAAATTTTTCACTGTCGCTCGTCGCGTCGCTTGGTTCTAAATTTCTAGAAAACGTCGCTTATCGCCCGGAAGTAGCTGAAGCGATGAGCCAGAAACACAAAATGTTCCGTTTTACGTCAGTACCGGTTCGCTAGCGCGGCTGCGTGGCTAGTTTGGGTTGTATATTGTTGAGAAGCTTCGTTTGATCACCGACTGCGATGGGTAATAATCCCGACGACAAGCGCCGCTTCAGTGAATACTGCATCGATGAGGTGGAGCGAGGGAGGATCCTTTGGGATATGTCCCACGCCAAGTGCAAAGCACATAATTTAAAAGCTATTGCGTGGAGCCACATCGCAGCGGCTCTCGGATCACTTGCTCCCGTCGCTTTCATGCGGTTCGCCTCGTCACGCAACTGACTGAGCGACAGCGGGTCCTTATCGCTGTCGCTTGTCTTGTCGCTCACCAAATCGCTTGCATGCGGTTTATACTTAATGCTTTAGCGTTGGTGTCCTGGTATACGCGCCGACCTTTTACAGTTTCTTCGTCCTCCCGTCCGATTCATATTCTACCGAATACCTTGAACAGATGGAAATGTTTCCTTCTGCTAAATTAACTGAAGAGTGTGTTGAAAGAGGTGGGGGCACAAAGGAACTATTAATAAACGGGACAAGGGATTACATGTGTACCTGTTTCACCACCTCTATGAATGAGGCACACATGTGCCTCATTTTGTTTCGGATTTTGTTTCGGGCGGGGGGGGGGGGGCGCCCATAGCACAATGCTGTATGAGGGGGACGGGGAGAGGAGGCCCCAGCAAAATTGAAGATATAACACATGACGAGGGTCAGGCACGTACCCCCCGGCTACGTGCCTGACCCTCGTCATGTGTTTATTTCTTCTTCACGCTTTTAGTGTTCAGCTTTGTTTTGTAATTTTAATAGGCATCTACATTGCTCAGGCATTTTGTCTACTGAACTGGTTTTCATAGCTAATGAAGGTATGCAATGTGTTGGTTGACTCAAAAATAATGCCCCTCTAAGCTTCAGAGAGGTTCGCTGTCACTCTGACACTTCAAGGAGATTCCTTTTTGAGTTCTTCCTTCCAGCTGCTGCTTCCCTTGTGTTATAGTATATATCCGGTTGCCCAAAGAGATGGTAGCAGGGGTCGAATACATCTGCCTGACTCGTTACATATATATGAGGTATTTGTATGAAAATTATCAGCATATGGCAGTGTACAGAGCCACAATGACTTGCATTGGCCAACGCTGGTGGCTTGTAATCTAGCCATCGGAAGGAACTTTGATCACTTGTCGCGAGGAGGAAGCAGTGTATGCCCATGTGCGTGACCCTCTCGGCAATGTTGTTTTATGTCTTGCAGCGGCACCCAAACGAAGAAAGCCACCAAAGACAAGATGTGTTCCTCGACCTGCTCCTGAATCAAAGAAAGACAGCTGTCAGGTGGCCACTGCACGCCATGAGGATATGGATCAGTGCCCGAGGTCGCCACCCACCCCTGCTCTGCCCAGTACTGACGTCGCATCTGCATCAGCTGGACATGACACCCCTGGTCCGTACCAATATCACCCGGCAGCTGGTGCTGCCATGTGCTCTGTAGATACTAATGAGTCTCGGAGTTCTCAGCCATCCCCTGCAGCATATGGTATGGATGATTTATCTGCGCCTGCATCAGCTGAGAACGAGTTCCATGATTGCCATAGCAATTACTCAGCTGCTAAGGACAACCCGTTGACCACACTTCCTTCTTCCTGTCAAAGTGACTTCAGTCCTTACGGTACCGGTACTGGTACCGATCCCAACGAGAGCCCTGACAGACTGGATTATGCGGAACTCAGAAAGCAGCTAGCTGATGTCACAAAGAAGTATGCCAGCTTGCAAGAAAATCACCAGAAGGCCAAAGGGACTATCAAAAGCCTGAAGAAAAAGGTAGATGCACTTGAAAAGGAACACCAGAACCTCAAGGACGGTTTGAAGTTCCTTAATGAAGATCAGCTCCGTGCACTTTCCAGAAACAACACACAAGGCTGCACATGGTCTGTGAACACTATTAAGCAAGCTCTCCAGATCAAATATGCATGTGGAACATCAGGTTACGAAACACTGAGAACACTGGGGTACCCATTGCCATCCAACAGAACTCTTGGTCGAAGATTGCAAGGATTAAGCTTCCTTCCAGGCATTCTTTCGGAGGTGTTTGACGTTTTGAAGAGTAGGACGATGGGAATGGAGGACATAGAAAAGGACTGTGTACTTTTTCTTGACGAGATGGAGATCACTCAAGGCTATGAGCATGACCGTTCGGAAGACAGTCTTCTTGGCGGTGTGACACTTCCAGATCGACCGAAAGTTGTTGCAAACCATGCTTTAGTGTTTATGCTAGGAGGCCTGAATAGGCGTTGGAAGCAGGTAATTGCCTACCACCTGACTGGACGATCTGTCGATGGCTCGGTTCTAAAAGACTTTGTCTTCGAGCTTGTCAAGTTGTGCTCAGAAATCTCTCTAAGGGTCCTAGTCGTCACCAGTGATATGGGATCTGCCAACAGGGGCATGTGGCGTGAGCTAGGATTTTCAAGTCACAGAAACTCCCAGACCGTCTGTTCGATACCTCATCCTCACTTAAATGGGAAGCAACTTTTCTTCATGGCAGATCCTGCACATGTTTTGAAGAACATTCGGGGACAGCTTATCAGCTCGGCTGTGTTTTCACTTGGTGATGAGACCGTGGCAAGACATCAGCTGCCAACCAGTGATGTCAAGCTTGATTATGTCGAAGCAGTCATCGATTATGACTCGTCCAATGAACTCAAGGTTGCTCCACAGCTCTCCAAAGTTCACATCAGCGCCGGCCACTTCACGAAAATGAAAGTTGGTGTGGCGGTAAAATTGTTTCGAGAGGCACCCCCGGCGATTCGCTACTTGATCGATCGAGGAGTCCTGCCAGAAGAAGCAGAAACAACTGCTTGGTTCATGGAACTTATTTCGAAATGGTACAAGCTCATGTCGGCCCGTCACCCCAAGTTTGCACTGAGTCGCCTGGATACGTCCAAATATCAGAATGCCATAGAAAAGCTATCCCTCGCTGTAGAGACTGTCCGGATGATGAAGATGGGGTTGACTGCACACTGGAAGCCCTCGCAGGCAGGACTTTTGATATCCACCGACGTCGTTCTGCGACTGCAGACAGTTCTCCTAGGAGACGGCGGATATAGATTCCTCCTTACGGGAAGATTAACGCAAGATTGTCTCGAGAACTTGTTCTCTGTTATCAGACTACGGAAGCCCGTGCCCAATGCCTACGACATGAAGTACGCCTTGAAGCTTGTGTGTGTCAGCCAATTTTTGCACACACCAAGCTCCACGAGCTATGAACAGGACGACAGTGTCTACCTGGCGGACCTCCTGGCTCATGGCACCAAGCACGCAGCTGAAGACGCTGACCCCCTTCAAGACGTGGAAAACTCGTTTGTAGAGTCCCTCACCATGGAGGAAGAGGATATACTGTTCTACGTGGGGGCTTCATTCTGAAGGGCATGGCAAAAACCATCGAGGGGTGCAACAGATGCAAAAGTGCTCTGCTTGGAAGAAATGACAGCCGGTATGCCGGACTAACGTTGTACAAAGAGTATGTGCAAAGTGCTAACCACCTTTTGTACCCAACAGACGAGGTGATGGACATTCTTCACAAGTGTGAAGAGTACTTTAAAAGCCTAGTACACTCAGACTCCATTCTAGGCCTGAAGTCACCTGTGAAGTCCATCGGAACCTTCCTGCTATCCAAGTTCGCAGGCAACCTTTCAACCTGTGACCAGCATGGGGAGAAAATGGACAAGCTGCTGATAGATCGCTACACCTGTCTAAGGCTGAAGATCTATTTGCGCCACAGGCACAGGGTGGCATGTGAAGGCTATTCTAGCAAAACCTGTGCGGGTGTAGCATTACTCTGAGGACTATTATCTGAGCCATGCTTTTTGCTTTGTTGAGTAGCTTTGTTTAGGTATATTGTGTCACTTCTCTTGTTTTTCAAGCCCTGTTTTCGTCGTTGCGTACTCAGGTTTCGTGTTGTTTTCGTGTATCTGATTTGCGGGCTCTTTCGAGTAGCTTTGATTATGCATAATGTTTCACTTTTCTTCTTGTTGAGGCTGTTTGTGTGGTTGCGGATTTAGGTGCCTGCGCGTTTTCTGTTCCTTTCGTGTATATATATCTGTGCTTGGCCGGCTTTGTTGAATAGGTTTGCTTAGGTGTGTTGTTTCGCTTTACTCTTTCTTTAAGCTCTGTTCCTTAGCTAGCTTACCGAAATGTCTCCACGTTTTGTATTATTTTGTTGTATATAAAATATGCGCTTTCATAAATTTATGTGGTACTTGAGACTTGTTCCTCTGTTCCTTTCATTTTCACCAACCTGGTTTTGGTCCTGTTCCGAGTGTATATTATGATGATCTTCATTCTATCCACCTAAATTTTGTTTTGTGTGATCTGTGTATCTTGTCAATTTTACCATTCTAATGAACCTACCGGTTGTAGGTGCTGATAGCCAGTTTGAAAACTAGTTTCACCACAAGAGCTAGAGCATGTACATAGGTGATGCTTTTAGAGCTAGCTGCAGAAACTTCTCTTCCAACATGTTAATAATAATAATAAAATCTGTATTCATCTTCAGTATACATCGAAATCACTGCGTGTCGCATCTGGGTCCTTAGCCATCCTGGCTAGTTCTGGATCCATACATGTATACAAAAATAAGGGATGCGGTTTGATCCTGGCACTCATGTGTGTGCCTCACAAATAAAATGCATAATTCACAACATGTCCAAATAAAGTCACGAAACCCATACCTTTATTTGCTAACGAATATTTCATGATTAACGGTATGAAAGGCATTTTTCTATCTAAAAAAATACCAACTGCTATTTGATTCTTATTTAAAGCTGCATGAATAAATTGACTTGCACTTAAGACCACTGTACTAGTTGATTTAACTTTTTGAAACGTTACTGAATTGTTACTTGTCCAAAGTGAAATGTGAAATATTACTTGCCCAAAGGCATTCCAAAGGTAACCAAACCTATTGATTTTGGTCTCTGCACCACTGCCTTTTAAGGGAACAGGTAAGCAAATGTATCGTAGTAGTAAACATACACATACACATTGATATCTGTTTCTGCACCAGTGCCTTTTAAAAGAACAGGTGAGAAAAAGTATTGCAATATTAAACAAAAAATGCTGGTCTCAGCAATGTATATTTAAGAGGAATAGGAGAGCAAAGGTATATTTGAAAAGAAAGCAAACAAAAAACTGCAGGTCCGTGTCTATGCACTGATACCTTTAGACGACATATGTTCGATAGTATTTTAAAGGTAAAGTCGTGATGTTTCCCCTGTCTGCACCGACAGCTGTTTATGGGATGTCTTTATCTTGCATCTCTTGTCGTTAGGCAGCTGTTTTAAACTAGCTATTACATTTTAAGCCCGATTGACTCACTAGGGGAAGGACCATGAAAGAAGTTAAAAAGCGGGATAGATGACCTAATAAAATTCTTAACTATTGCAATATAAAAGCGAATTGAAAAAAAAATTGTTTTCTTGTTTTTAGTAGTGCAAGTGTTACGGTGCTCATTGTGAACATCCGTATAACCTTTAAAAGCGTGGATTTCTTGAAGAGTTCGCCCCAGGCCAGCCAAATACAAATCACAGCCCATCTATCATTTCAATTTTGTTAGGCAATAATACCGGCGAATTAAAAGGGCGATATATCGAGCTCAGCGTAATCGCGGTCTCCGCCTCTCTGGTGACCTTTCATTTCACTCATTTAATCCGACGTCAAATACCGAAATCTGTTGCACAAAATGGTACCGCACATACACACTGTCCACAAACTTATATAAATCGGCCATCAGCAAGAAGCGGATCACAACACAAGCGGCAGCCGATGGCACTTTTGCCAACGGACTCGCCGCATGTGCGCACTAAATCGTCATTTTATATCATAAAACAGGTGCACACGTGACTCGAAGGGTGAGGTGACGCGTTCCTTAAAGCAGTCCTCCTTTATTTTACAAGTGATCATACCCAATAACAGCACAAGGAGCTCAAAGGGGAATGCGACGCGCTCTTTTCCATATACCCGGCGCGTCAAGCGAGAGGAAAAATGGCCGCTCTTCTAGCAGACGACACAGTTGTCCCCACTCCCCAAGGCGCAGCGGCCAACAACAT
>JAZHYW010055712.1:0-14678 GCA_037355805.1 Ixodes ricinus | reverse complement strand
ATCAGCTATAAGGCTACACAAAGGGGGCAAGAAAACGTAACAAGAATTAAGCAAAAAAAATCGCTTAAAATACCATTAGAGATTTAGAAACCGTTTCCATTCCGCTTCTATCGACGAAGAGGGCTTGTTCGCTGCATTCCCATGCTTGGTTATCGCGATTGACTCTTTCAGCAGGCGTTTGTCGTCGTTTCTTTCTGTTACAATTGTGGTTGACGAGTTCCATAAAGGCACGCAATTCTTACATTCCTGAATATGCTTGGATTCCTCGTAATATGGATCCTTGTTTTTTGAGACGTCGTTTATGTTCGCCTAGTCTATCATTAAGACAACGCTTCGTTTGACCTATATAGCACAAACCAAAATCAAAGGGGATCTCGAACACTACACCTGAAACACATGTAACACACATTTCCCAGTGTTTTTCACAAAAATGTTTGATATACACCTGCTCACTTTCACCCTTACGTTCTGTTCAAATAATTTATCTCGTTCCCATCTCGTTTTTATCAAACTAAGCATCGTAGTGGACTGCAGTCGTGTATCACTGCTGCGTGATGAACATTGAAACACCAAGGTAGCAGCCGCTCGGCACTGACAAAAATGATCATCTGCTAGGTAACCACTACACGCCGACTGGTCATGACTTACTTTCTTATGTCTAAACCAATACACAACGCATTTGTGTAATAAGTTTCAAGCAGAGTGCCACGCGGTTACTAGAAACCGTTCATGATGAGTTTTGCAGTTTCTTTCGCAATTTATTTTACCAAGCGCGTTCTCAGTTGAGAGGACAAAAGGCACATATGTGGTTTGTTTGATGAGGACCGGTCACTGGCCAGTTTAATATCTCAACAAACCACTCACGCAAGGAAAATAAAACCTTACAGTATATTTTCAGCATTAATTTCACTACAAAAGAAATGTCTAAGGATAATAAAAAATACCCTCGAAGCTTATAGTTTGAGCCAAACGATGGAGGCGATTCGGTCACAACCTCGGCAAAAAAGAAATAATGCGTCTGACTGCAGCAATAGTTGACAAAGAAAATATTTTTTCGTGAAAAATATAAACTTTATTCAAAACAAACGAAACGGTCCGATTGCACTCTGTTCGTTCACAGGGCTTCCCCACATCAACGTGCGTTATTATTGAAAGTTGGCCAGTAGCAATTTCACTGAGTTAAAAAGAACAGCTCTTGCAAACTACGATGGTAGTTAAAACCAAGTTTGTAAGCACAGACGTCAGCGAAAGCGTGTTTCCTACACTTACATTGCCCATTCACCTTGCTTACCTTAAAACCCTTGCTGGGATCGTGATTATCGTACGTTGTTATTTCTCGACTCCAACTTACGTATTCCCTCTAGTAATCCGACTCTGTTTTTTGCGTGTTTTGTATGCTAAAACAGCGATAACCGTTTATCCCTGTCTTACAACATAAGCTTGCCTTCAACATTTTAATATAGCAAAATGTGTCGGGATTTTAGCATGCATTATGCCCGAAGTATGGTTAGTCATGCTTGGTTACACGAATATCAGGGTAGTTTTGAACCTCTTTCACATACAACACACTCACGTGCTCAACGGGTCTATTATAATTATTAAGGCATGTTTAAATTTATTTAGGGGTGGACTGTGCGAGAAGCATGCACCAATGAGAAGTTTCCGTGGTTTTTGCATAATCACGAGTGCATATGATTAATTATAACTAAGAATGTCTTCTATATCGATGCTTATGCGCTCCCTATTATGGGCTATGTGTGCTTTATGTTGACATGGTTTGTTTTAGAGATCGCAATATAACTTCCAAAACGTAATTAAATTACATTACAAATTGCTTTTGTGAAAACTGCAAATATGTAAGTAAATTACATTACAAATTACCGGAGACTAAAGGTAGTGACATTACATTACAATTACTTTTTAAAAAGTAATGAAATCACTTTGAAATTACTTTGACAGTACTTTTGAATACCTTGAGGCCGTAATTCGTGCTCATTTTATTTACCGTGTACACCAACACAGTGTTTACAAAACAAGCCTTCCTTCGCCCACACAGCGCGTGTGCAGGAACCAGATCCGGGAGAAGCGAGGCGCTGCGCATGCGCAATGCGGACAGCAGCGCCACCGCAGTCATGTGATGTCAAAGGGCTGAGTTGGTCTATATGTATCAAAAACTCAGATCTTCCCGTTTACACCGCAACAACCTTATGTGCCTCAAAGTGAACCATGCTGAACAAAGGTTTTGCTGGCGCACACGATATAAGTGTTGAACATGATGAATAGCTCCTTTAGATGTGACTCAGAAAGACAGACGACTAACCGGTTTCGCTGTTCATTCAACGGTGAAGGTTCTTACTAGAAGGGTGATATGTTTCCGTCTTCCTGATTTAAAAGTTGCAGTCCGTGTCAGTTTGTTAAGTTGGGCAATGGCAGCTCATTCTTACAAGGAGTCGTCACATGAAACGTTTCCTTCCGCCTCGGGTGCAATCTAATTCGATTTTCCCAAGAAAACTATACTTGGTGACAACTTTTCTTGGCAATGCAGTGGAAAGAAGGGGAGCGCGCGCACAGCTTTATTCAGCACTCAAAATGGGAGAGGAAACGCGTGCCTGTACCCTCCACTGCATTGCCAAGAAACGTTGTCGGCGAGTATAGATGATCTTCTCTCGGTCATTACTTTCAAGGAGCATTTTTCCCAAACACCCAAAGAGCCCAAGTTTTTGCGCATTGTCAAACAAAGGGCCTGGATAATTGCTAAGCAGAAGTGTCGCCAGTTGAGGAATGGCGCGAGCTTCATAAATTGTGTATTTTCCCAGCAAACGGGGGCCGACAACTGTATGTAGCCTTATTCCCGAATAAACTTCCCAACGGAAGGCAGCGAGGCATTCCACAAGGTGCACCTGCTTTGCTCGAGGACGCACGGAACGTTCTCGGGCTTTGACAAGGCATTTTGAATTAACTATTTATTCAGGTTGTTTGTTGTTCAAAATGGTCGAAGCTTACGGCTGCTTGACAAAAGTACAAGGCTGGTGATCTGTTTGTCATGTCCTCTCAGGTTTTCAATTATGTTTAACTCACTGGTTGATGTACCCGCCGCCTTGTAGTTTATGAGCCGTTCATCCCTAGCTGACGCACTGTCAGCTGAGGATGGCGTGGAAACCGTGTTTGTTGAAGCCAGCGTACGTTTCGTTCGACCACGCAATCATCGTTCATACTCACGCGCAGAGAAAGGGACGGGACAGCTGATAAAAGGAAGGTGTTTGATTGGTTCTGATTTGCTTGCAGCTCCCACCGCACTGTCAGCTTAGGGATGAACAAAGTATAGTATCGTCGTGATGACGCGAAGCCGTGAATATGTCGTGCCTGGAGTTCGTAAGTCGTTGCCTTCCAGCGATGTCTACACGTAAGCTTTTCTTCTTCGCCTTTCCAGCCCTGTTTTGTACGTCTGTTCAGCTCTTAATACAAGGCTTTGCGCTCAGGTGGCCGTCGTTTATTTTCTCTGATGTCTTTTTACAACATTTCACCATGCCAAATTAATTTTATCTTCTATTTTAAAGCTTAAAAACGAACTTCATGATTTGGTACAAAAGTAATATCAAAAGTAATGAGTAATTTTATCGAAATTACTTCTTGAAAGTAATTCATTACATTAATAAATTTCTAGCCTAGAGAAGTAATTCATTACATTACTCATTACTTCAAAAAGTAATTTATTACTGTAATTTTATTACAGTCAAGTATATTACGCAATCTCTGTGTAACGCTTTTTCGTCACAGTTATCGGTGACACTTGTTCATGAAACTGATCTCATATATACATAATATGCTATAGCTTCTCTTTCAACGAGGTATGTAAATAAAACGCGCTATACTCAATGCAAGTTGGACAGAAAGCTTGAATGAACACAATTCGGCAAAAGTCAAGCTGCGGTGTTGTTCGTCACAAAGCCAGTTTGATTTGTTTTGGTAAACTTGCCAACATTACCTTGATTCAGTGTTAGGAAGTGCTTCAATTACATCGCACTAGAAATACTACTTCATGTGGGTTTAAAAAATGTGCACTTTAAATTAAATGCATTCTCTGAGCCTGTAAGTGTACCTTCTTACTTAAAGTACTTCTTCTGGTCCTTTCCAAGAAAGTACAACTGCCAACTTCAAAGTATATTTTCCAAATGCGGTCCGGTTAGATTTGTATCACACAATGATGAATTTGTCTAAAGGTAAGTGTCATGTAACTTTATGGAATATTTGCAGCCATTTCAGAAAATAACCTTGCACCCTGAATTACGCCAAAAATGCTTAGCAGTTCAAAAAATGTATAGGAAAATATAAAGGCGTCATGAAAGAGTATGTTAAAAGGTGTTTGTGCTTTATTTTGAAAGTGACATTGTATTTATATTACTTTCCTTCAAGCACCCTTTGCATAACACAACACCTACTTTGCTTAACACAATAGATGTTTAGTGCCGCATTGCTAAATTTTCTCCATCACGTAAAAAAGAAAAGAAAAAAGCTGCACGTAGGTTGCGTAGTTTACACACGGAGTGCTCCGTCCGCGTTCGGATGGGGGTTCTGTCTCATCACCGATTCCGCACGGGTCCCAAACCGAACGTTGACGGAGCAGTCGTGTTCAATATGTGCCCCGAGCTCGCCCCTTTTGGGCGACGGGGAACTTTCGTCACTGCGGCCCTCTATTTAGGTAGTTTTAACTTACTCCCCCCTTCCTTTTTATTTTTACTCAGCTCGCTAATATTCCAGCTTAACTCTCCTTAGCACCCAAAGCTACTTGGCGGCCGTAGCTCTCCAGTTTTGACTATGTTAAGCGAGAAAGTGCGGGTAATCGCGAGACAACAACACTTGACGGGGAAAAAAGCAGGCTAAAGTCACCGACAGCAGGAAGACTCGCTGGCCGTGTTGAGCCCCGGCTACCTCTGCATCCCGTCGCAGCCTATTATAGCTTCGCCATTGCGCCAAATAAGACCGCTAGATGCCAAATCGCGAGGCAAAGAAGAGGTGAAAATATTAAGACACGCCATGCGTTTCCCTCGAGCTCTGAAATGTACCACATATAATAAAAAATGTTTCCCGTAGCGGCCAGGCTTCATAGGACCTTTCCATCGCTGGTCATTCGGGCGAAAGATGCTGAGTCACTACGCGGCGGACGCGCGTGCAGAAGCGTAAAGAGATATATCGCATCAACATTGCTATGGAGCCAGTGGTCTCAAACTCATTTGAGTGTGGGGGCCAGATATCCCACACCTGAAAGGCCGAGGGCCATCGCATGATAGGAAGGGGGGGGGGGGGTCGTTCAGAAGATTTTAAAGAGAACAGACCTCGTGCATTATGCTTTTTGGAAACTCGCTGTGGTTTGCCAGTGACGTCTTTAGATTTGATTTGTTTATATGACTACTTTGGGCCCTGGCCAGATGTGATAACATGAATTAAGATGACACGCACCGCCAACGTGCTGGCATTATTAATAGAACAAGAAAGCAAGTACACTGTCGTTCCTGTTGCTCAATTCACTCACGAATTAACCAAGCTCAACATGTCTCTAAAAACAATGAGTTAATTTGACAGTTCTTGCTTTCCTGACGATTTTTATTACAACATTCTGAACAAATACTTGTCTTTTAATGGGGATATTTTTTGAAGGCGAGAATAACGAGCTCGTAGCTTTATCTTTGGCAGTTGCTCGTGCTGATCGAGAGTTCGCGCAGCCGAGATGCATCCTTCAACGAATAGCTCGCGCTTGCGGCCCAGTAGCGGAACTGTTGTGCATTACAAAAAGCTGGGAAGCCAAAAATAAAGCGAAACAAAGGGCAAAAGATCACTGATCACCTATTCACAGATGTGAATAGGTGAAAAGAGCAGAGCTACTTTTCGAGCGAAAATGAATCGACGAGATGAGGTCACTATGGCGCATGCCATTTCTAGCGCTCGGGACATGGGAACCGGGACTCGTAGCCGGTTGCCTGCGGGCCGCGTCCCAGCGTCGTCGCCGGCGCGCGCACGAGACCCCTGCTAGCCGCATGCATCGGTGGAGGAGTTCCACAGACCAGCACACAAACATGGCAGCGCGCAAAAGGCGATTTTATGCCGGAGTCTATGGGTATCAAGCTCTCGTTCCCTGTGAGTGGAGGGATGT
The DNA here is from genome assembly GCA_037355805.1 of Ixodes ricinus. Lineage (NCBI taxonomy): Eukaryota > Metazoa > Arthropoda > Arachnida > Ixodida > Ixodidae > Ixodes > Ixodes ricinus. Next base: position 8,530 of record JAZHYW010055712.1, on the reverse strand, counting down.
GACGCCATAGTGTGTGTTGCACCACTCATGCTCTTCATTTTTATGCACGCTTCCGGGTCTCTACAGTGTTTACGTATCAACAAAACGGGTGGAGCAAGAAACGACATCCAACCCAGCCGTCAGTGGAGAAAAGAATAAGTTTATACGTGGCTAGAAGGAAACGTAAAAATGCATAGGCACTGGCCTATCTTGGTCGGGGTCATAAAGGTGAAAGGGCGTGTGAAAGCGGAGTTTCCGTCCCGACTTAAGAGGTACTCCCGGCAGTTTCTGAGCTACACCAAATAACTATGTTTTAGGAATCTCCGGTCTTTACCCATCCCAGTATGCCACCTACTATAGCAAAATTCAGAATAGATTGTGTAAAATTGACGAGTGAAAATGATGAGAAAAGCCAACGTTCTAATATGCCTGCATTTTCAGTGCAGTGACGTGAGGCGAAGGCAAGCTAACAGACAGAGCGGTCAGTCTAAATATGAACTATGCCAGAGACTTTGTTTCGTACTTCTGCGCAGTGCTGCTGGCGAGGATCCAATTCAGTAATTTGACACCGCAAGCTGCGGTTGCATGGAACGCGCCTCCAACTGATGTCTTTGGACTCATATCCTGCCCATACATCAAAAACCGTCCCGAGGTGGCGACCAATGACGTCACAGAACCGGAGTGTCAAGCTGTCGGATGACGCGATCCTGGTGGTTGGCCGTAGGAATGCTGGCGAAAAGCACGAGCGAGCGCGAGTGTCGCTGTTGTCACGCCGTCCCAAGCTTCCGGCTGCCGCAGCTTCCGTGGACTGTCCCACCGAAGAGCGACCTGCATCCAGAACAGGCGTCTGCCACATCCACCACGCTGCTGGGACACCGCCGGGACCGCGACCGTCGACAGCACGGCCACTGCATGGCGTCTCAGACGGAAACCGAGGGACCACTTTCGTAGGCAGTAAACACACCAGTCGGGAACGCGTTCCGAGCACTAAGATGAACTGCTTGTAATCAGATGAAGACAATGTCTACGATCCGAAGTGATAAATCCTGCCTTCTGCTGACGTCACATTTCGATCCAGAGGCGGTAGCGACTCACTTACAAAACACTGCAGACGACCGAATCTGTATATCAAAACTTCCCGGAAAAAATTTTTTGACCCTATATTCGAGTTACTATTCTAGCGATGTTGGTGGTGTGTACAGCAGAATCTTTCAAGCGAATCAGGTCTATAAATAAACACCAGAGTAGCCCTTTAACGATGCGCTTCTGGCAAAAGGGCGAAGGCAGACTGACGTATCACTCAAGCCATGTATTTGTTCGAGCCCTGGAAATATCAGTTGATGAAAATAGCAAGGGGAAAAATCAACAACTCTAAGCGCGTAAGTACTCTTTTATTGCGGGTAAGTGGCTTGTCATTCAGTTTCTCAAAATTATTTTGAACTAAAATCAATAGGAGAGTCTCCGAAACCAGTAATTTTTGATGGGACCAGGTAAATAACTATGTTCTTAGAAAACCTAAATTTGGCGAGAATGTGACACTAATTGAATAAGTGAATAGACAGATATAGGATGGACATTACGTTATGGGAATCGAAATATAAATAAGAGAGGGCAAATTTCTCTCTGAGCTGAAGTCATTCGAACCCTAATATCGTGAAAAACAGACCTGTGCTGTTGACGCTTGTGGGAAAAACCCAAGTCAGCACGAAAAGAGAATATTCTTTAATGCGAATAGCATTCTTTGGATACTTCACGCACGTTTCGTCTATGTATCTATGCTATCTATCTGGCTATCTAACCTCTTACGCCGCAGGTCGATAAATAAATAAAAAAGACCAGCGCCGGCTGGGATTCGAACCGTTGACCCTTTGATCAGCAGGCAGACGCGCTAACCACAGAGCTATGAGGCAGATCATTCAACGCACTCTAAACGGTTGTTTATATCTTTACCGCAGGACGCGCTTTACAGCGCTGTCACAGCTACCGGTGCGCGCGCGTTCCATGCACGAGGGCTCATTCCGCTCTCGTGAGGCTGAGCACAGCCGCTGAGACAAATCGTGCGATGACAATTTGTCCAGAAAAAGAGCGGGTTGCTTCTGGCTCTGAAACGTCTGCTATTACCGAGGTCGGAAGGCGCCGTCACCTGCGATCTCCCGTTCCGCCATCTTTCGACTGTTGCGCCGGTCAGGCACCTTTATTTAGCAGAGGGCCAACGTAGGTAGAAGTTTCAGGGTTTTTATTTGTAACTTTTCGCTGCGGTAATATTGTTCATGTGGAATTTGTATACCATTAATGCACCTTCTTCAACCACCTTTGTGCAAAATCTTAGCTCGATACGTTCGGCTCGACTTTGTGCGGTCCCTTCAAATTAACAGCCATCAGTCATGTGACTCATCCTGTAGTTTCGGTCGTGATATGATCACTCGTTCTGTTGCAGATTAGTATTTGTACATGTTGAGTTCACATCTGGTAATTAAACATTAATGCCAGAATGACAACCATGCATATATAACGGGATCTCTTTAACAGAAGTCTGAAAGAATTAAACACACATTTGGGACAAACAATCAATCTTACATTATGAAAGAGTGGTCGCCGTTCAAAATGTGTTTCTTTTTACAGCGTCACTAAGAATAAGTCAACAGGCTCCTCAGTACCCTCAACGGAGTGTGACGCGAGGAGCATGACAAAATCGCACCTACAGCCCGTTGTATGCGGATAACTACGTGGCAAGCACCATAACTTTGCAGAACATGATTATATTTGTGCCTTAAACAAAGCCACGCAACTCCTTCGTCTAGAATAAAAAAAGACATATTAACATTTCCAACCAAAAATAAGATTTTTCACATTAAAAATAATACGCATTACGCAATGTCAATAATTACGCAATGTGAATATTACGCATTACGCAACCTGAATATTGCGCAAGAATATTCAAATAAAAATAATACGCAGCCGAGCAACTGCACGGTCATGCTGAAAAAAATCCGAGGAAGAGAAAACGAAACAAAGAAAACACTATAGCCTTCCACTCTGGTGAAGAAGGAAGATCAGCGGGCTGTACAATGAAAAGTAATGGCCGGCCACAAATCGGTAAGCCAGAATAGAAAGGCTGCCGCCATCTGGGAGCGACGGCGGCAACCAGATGCTTGACGCACGCATTCGCTCACAGATGACGGTATGTGTCAAAGTTCGGTGTCCTCATTGATTTGCGAGAGACACGATCCTGGGAAGGCTAGCCCTTAACATGCCCCGGTGTAAAAAAAGTGCAAATACGTCAGCCCCTCTAAACAGAATTTCCTCTGTTCTGGACGTTGTTGTTTTTAGAGGATTTCCCGCATATCGCGGTGTTCTCTCTATATACTATGGCGGACAATGCCGGGTGCTGCAGTCCCTTGTATTTTCTGCATACGCTGCAGCATTCTGAAATGCTGTGGTCCAAACTTTATATAGTTCTGAAAATCCACGGCTCCGTGCTTAAATATGGCGTCGGAGATTGAGGCAAGCAATGCGGTAGGATCTAGATTAAAATGCATGTTTTCTATGTCAAGTGAAAAAAAATATGGTGCGGCAAGGAGAATAAATGTTGGGAACTGATGAGAGAGACGAGTTTATTTGAGTTAGACATTCTAAAGGGTCGAGGAAGGCGGATGCAGGACAGATGCATTTGTTGAAAGAGCCCGAGCATGGAGCCGTGGATTTTCAGAATTCCTCTGGTGTCTCCGTTGCTGGGTTCGTGGACCTGATTCCTCTATATCTCGAGTCCACATTATTTCATCATGAGAGAGGGATCTACCGCCAAAAAAAAAAAGGAGTTTGCATCGGTTCATGCCTCGCCCCGTTCTCAGCAAGTTATTTTTTTTATTCGTCGACAGAGCTATACAAGCAAAACTGGACATCTCCACGCCTGGTTGCCATGTTTTCAGATATGTAGACGATTAAATAATCTTTTATCCTGATAGAACTTCTCCTGTTAGCATTACAGCCGTTTTTTCCGCTTGTTTGTCAGGCCTTACCTTCACGAAGGAAGAACCTTCGAATGAAGGTCTTCAGTACCTCGATTTGCGGCTTCATGTCAGTGCCACTGGAGTCTGCTGGGCCTTTCAACAAAGGTCTGCTAAACCTGTCCTACCGTTTTCTAGCGACCATTTGAAGTCGGTAAAATACGGTATCATAAAATCGTTCTTTTCTTCATCCCTCACGGAGTCTTGCTGTCTTCTTTCAGAAGGTAGGTTCAAATTCCAGCACATGAGGCTCGTCAGGGCAGGGTTTCCCGTCGACCTTCTACGATTAGTAATGGAAAGACTGATTCGCGGGTCTGATCGCCAATCACCAGTCACAAAAAGAAAGCCCCATTCGCCGTCATTCCTTACGTACACAATTCTGGCCACCGGATAAAATCCAGTGAATCAAAGTTCGACAGGAATGTTGTCTTTTCGTGCCGCATGCGTCTTAAGCAACTCTGTCAACAAGTGAACAACAACTGGATTCCGACTAGCTGCACTGTTAAACACGAAGAAAAATTCATTCCATGCAAAGAGAAGAAAGTTTACTCCATCCCCTTGAGCTGCGACCATCAATACATAGGTCAGACCGGCAGATGCACCAATCACAGACTCCGGGAACATCACAACGAAGTTTCTAAGGCCTCTCCAGATTCCTATCATCCCATAGCCATACATGCCCGTTCGTGTTCACTTTGTCTTTACCTCTTTGATGAAACAAAAATCCTGGAGGGGCATGACAGCAGATTCGGCAGGGAGATCATAGAGTCATTCGCCATGACCACAGCAAACAACGTGTCAAACCCTTCCCTCCTGATGACGAAAACTGAGGTTGAATTATTAAAATCCGACATAAACTCACCTTCTGACTTGCACTTCACGTTTTTATTTCCCCCTTTTCTCCCCTTCTCCCCCCTTTCCCTCCTGGATATAGTCGGCTGCTCGCTGCGGAAATTTACTCGTCTGTTGCTAGTTGAAAGATGTGATTGTGTTTTGCCCCAGTTTTAATTGTTTTATTCTTTCTTCACCCATCGTCCATCATATGACTTCGATTTTTTCGTCTGGCAACACTCTGTCACACTCTTTTATTACGTCCAAGTGTCACGTGACGTCATGACGTGACGTTTGTTTAATACTGCGACGTCACCAAGACGTCACAGTTTTTCTTGAAGGTTATTCGTGTTGATTTTATCACAGAATCGGTTGATAAAATCTGCTATGTGCGAAAGGTTTAATGTCTCGTTGGTCCAGTTACTAATATTCCTCTTTTGTGTCTTTTCCATTGATTTACAGTACATCAAGATGAGGTACGGAAAATATACTGCACTTGTGGCATGCGGCATCTACTTCGTTTTGATGGTAAGCTCTCCAAGATACTACCATACTATATTCACCCCTAAGTTGACTGTCTGATGGAAGATATGCGCTCGCCGGACGAATTATCCGCCTCTTTTTTATCACCTGACCCTGGACTCTGCGCACGGGGACAGGCGGGAGCGTGACCCCGTAGCAAAAGACGAACGAATGACTAGTCTAACGAGTACGCAGCTTTCATCGGATTGTCAACTTACGGCTGAACAGAGTAATTTCTAGATACGCTTGACTACACGAGGTACGAGACAATTTATTAAGGCGAAAGCCTTATATATTCCACCGTTCACTCGACCTTCAAAGTCCTTGAGCGAAAACACGTCGGCAGCACGAAAAGTACGAAAACACGTCGGTGACACGAAAAGGTACCTAAACGAAAGGTACTAATTAAACGGCACCAAAGTGCGTCGCTAGAAAGCGCGCTCTCTTTGATGGTTCGCTATCACCGGTACGGATATATCCGATCGCCTGGACCCCTAACACGGCGAGGGAAAAACTAAAGAGAGAGAGGAGGACACCCTAGCAATGGTAGACACCCGAGCAACGGCGCTCACGCCGGATTGGCTGCTCGGCAACGCGCGGGAACTTGTATGTCGGATTCGGACGGAGCGTGTATCACTGGGGAGCGTGTTAACCCAGCCACCCGCCTCCGTTCACGCCGCTTCGCGGCGACAGTCTGCGGCTGCTCATTACAGGACTATTACCCCACTTGGGCCCTCCGTACACGCCGCTTCGTGGCGTCCAGCCGGCAACCTAAGCCCCGCTGTCAACCATGCATCTCCAAAGGGAGTCCCATACCATATAGTTCAGCAAAATTTCTTCGACTTCATTCGTTTTTTGTGCGTGCGTGAAGTGTCGTAAATATTCCCAAATGCCTCCGGAAAATAAAATGTTCGAGAAACAAAAATAAAAGAGTAAGCCCACACTGTGGACCGAACCGGTGTCTACTACTACCTTTCTACTAAGCTACGCTCCCGCTTTGTAAACTCCTTGTAAACACAGCCTAAGTTGATGGCGGCAGCGTCTACCTCCACCAGCCAATCCAGCTTGAGCGCCGTTGCTGGGGTGTCTATCGTTACTAGGGTATCCTTCTCTCTATCTTGTTTTTCCTCTTAGGGGGGGGGGGGGGTCCAGGCGATCGGATACACGCCACCGGGATTACAGCCGACGCCAAGATCCGAGTGAGCCAATGAAATGGCGCCAAAAGTGCATCGTCAGAGAGCGTGCTGTCTTCGGAGGTTTGCTATCACGTTTACGTCGGCGCTTGGCCTTTCGCATTCAAGTCGTCTTAGGAATAACAGAAGAAACCCTGTGAAGTTTTCACAATGGCTTTTCTATGCGTCAAGTTTTCATCATGTGCAGCGAATATTACGCCCTTGGGAAACATTCCATAACCACATTCCTTTCACCACCGTGCTGAAAGTTCGATGATACGGTCAATTATTTTAGCTCGGTATCACTGAGGTCTTGCGTAATGGCCGTCAATGCACAGAACGAAGTGGCGTTTCTATTAATGTTCATTGATATTGCAATTTATAAAATTCGGGTAAAATATTTTACTGGTGTAATATCTTTTTTTAATTCGAAGTACTACACAATACGTGTTTAACCATTTTAAAATCTAGTACCATCCGAAAGGTAAAATGTGATATAATAATAAAAACGTTTCGTGACCAGGTTAATATATCCTATATACTATTCGTTAATTAAGTTTGTATTTCATTTGTGCCATAAATGAAGCACAATATGCGAGATATGCTTTAAGAAATACTTTCTATGCTATGTTGCAAGAGATCTCAAATATTGCAACTTATTTTTTTTGTGGCAGGAAAAGGGCAGATTCTCAAATTGATGGATTTCCAGCAATCAATGTAAAAGGAGATCTAAAATTAACTTTCGGATACATCACGGTTAAGTTATACTACAAAATAATAAAAAATAGTATAATGATTGAAACTGTAATGAAGTTATTCTTTGCTTTAAACTTCCCATCATGCATTTTATAGTAACAGTATCTCATATTGTGACGCTTGAAAATTCTATTCTACGAGGCCTCATATTCGGGCCAAATTGAAGAGGTATCTTGATATACAATTATACTGGGTATTTCATCAACATCTGAGAATAACGAAAAAGAACGATTTTAAATAAACGAATTATTCTTTCGGAACAACGTTATTGATCTCGGAAGACTTCAGGAAGAAAATGCATAGAAATAACTACCAAATTAATTACCCGGAATCCGCTAAAGTTGTGAAATAAACGACTTAGCTGGCACATTTAAAAAAGAAAATGTGCAGCCCGGCGTCAGGCTGTGCCATAGCTGTTGTTATTTCCGATAATTAAATTCTAAAGCGTGTCATTCTCTGAAAAAGCTACGCTGCCTTGAGCCACGATACAAAAGTAAAGGGCAAAAACTGCCGAAATCTACAGGTCGCAGGAGACAGCGCAATGTAGCACGTCCACTTGACCCTTAGGTAACGCGATGCTACCTTGCAGATCGCCTCGCGATGCCTCACTACCCGCGCTTGCTACGGAGGCTGACGTGGATTTGAAATAAGACTTCCGCCGTTCGTTTCGGGTGTGGTGGAGATATTTTAGTTTACTTGCTTCTTAAATTCGTTAACATATTTCACGAAGCACAATTTAGTTTTTTTTAAATTCAACTATCTATGGTATATTATGTCGACAGGTAAGAGAACTGTAGGGACAATATGCCAATTACAGTGAGTATACAACATTGTTGGTACCTCATTTTCTAATGATCAATATACACTGTTACTATGACGTACGCCACGTTCGATAACGTAATTACAAATTAGCCTTTCTTATCTATTTCAAAAACTTTCTCAAAATGATTTGCAGTCATTGGTAGACATCCTGTAGCAAATGTGAGAATCTTCATCGTTGTAAATAATAAAAAAAATCTATTAAGAATTGCAACCATTCTGCAGATAAGAAGTGTGGACGGGTTAAAGGGGCGTGTGGTATATCTGAATATTTGAAAAAGAAAGAATACAAACAGGGAGGACGTTTACAGACAAACCACAACATTGCATTTAGAAAATACGAATGTTTATTTCTTGGCACGAAACATTCGGACGCCGACCAGGATTGAGATAAAAGCGGGGGACGGTAGAAGGGAAAAGTTCATGATAAGGGGGGGGGGGGGG
>JAZHYW010055710.1:0-13208 GCA_037355805.1 Ixodes ricinus | reverse complement strand
TTAATTTTAAGGAGCGATCGTTAAGGTTTGTTTAGAAGATCCCTAAAATGGTGCATTGGGGAGTAAACAACATCACATTTTTATTAACTCTCCGCTAAATTTGCATAAAAGTGAATTGTATATAGGTGGGTAGCGTGTTTTTAGATAAATCAGAGGAAACTCCGAAAAACACTCGCCGATAAACTACGATCAATTTGGATTTATCCGAGATAATCCTGAATTTCAATGTCATCATTTTAAGAAGAACAATTAAACACTCTATTTTATAACTAGGGCTTGGTCAGAGAATGGAGCTTAGAGGTCCCAAGAAGAGGTCACTCCCGATTCTATCCATATAATCCGATCGCAGAAAATAGAGGTATTGCCGCTTGTCTTGTCAAGGTTCGTTCAGGACAACAGGTCATTGTGACCATAATTAAACCGGACACAAAGAGACAACCAAAGGTACAGAAATTAAAACGCCTCAAGTCTATTTGCCCATCTGGGTCATAACTAAGCCACCGTTCCGGTGGAAGGTTTGACCACAGTATTTGTGCTCAAAATATACTAGTTGCACGTAAAACGCCTTAACCGCAGTTAAGTCACCCTTAACTGCAGTTACATTTCACCTCAGTTTCCACACTAGACTCTCGGACAGATATTTCAGAAGAGGTAAAGAGCGCACGTGCACAAATATGATCGGCGCTCAAGATGACCGAGCGCACGTGCGCTTAAAGATTGGAGTGCGCAGTTACAAAATGTCCAGGCGTATTGTGTGGGGTGTGGTTAAGCGTAACTGGAAATTACATGCGCCCGTGTAACTAGGATATTAAAAGGAGGAAGGGTTGTGTTTTTGTATAAGTGAAATTTATAAATCCGTAGATTTCATAAGCTTGTGTTCCTGTGGGGGGGGAGGGGGAGAGAGGGTGAAATTCCTATATTACTCCCTTCACTACTCCGCGTTCGTGCAACCCAGGGTGGAGTGGCGGAATGGGATAAGAACGGACGGGCTTCAACTGCTGCATCAAGAGGTTTGCGTATTTGAAGTGTTAATGTTTTTGAAGCAGAAGTTGTTTGAAAGTTTCGTTGTGGGGCAGTTCGTATTGCCAATGGCATGAGTGGCAAAGCTAAAACCGGCAGAAACAATCTCATTTGACTAAGTCGCGTTCGTTTGAATGTAGTTGTCTAGACAGTTGGGCGAGTTGGTATAGATTGAACATGGTTGCAGTTGCGCACAAAAGGACAGGGACAGGGAAGAGGCATACGTAGACGACAGACAAGCGCACAGTCACAACTCATACCTTGACGAAGAAGAAAAGAAAAGGTACAGATTGAGAAATCAGCTCGAGCGTTGGCCACACAGGACAACAGGCTCAAGGGCCGGCAAGGTCGAGGGGACACGTTAAAGTACCCTCATGAAAGAGATTTTAAAAAGGCCATTTCCTCCTCTGTCCAGTGAAACAGACGGAAAGCTGACACATCGCTCGCCCATGCTAAGGATAATAAAAGCTTAAAAAATCACTCTGGTGTGTTTATCCCAGTACCTGCAGATTATTTTGGTCTTTGCTAAGGATGACTTACAAATACAGGATTTACAGTGCTGGGGTAGATGGCCACTCACCGTAAAATTTTGAGATATTGTCTTCTCGTAGCCGGTCATTTACACACCGCCTGGTCTGTCCAACATAGCTTCTACCGCAAGAAAGGGGGATAAAATACACTACACTCAGGGAGCAGGGCACATAAGGGTAGGAGTGGTTCTTGTAGCATGCGTTTTTTTTAATTGTGTACCTTAGCATAAACGTTTTGACAACTTTGAGCCATCTTAATTTTTATTTGGGGGGGGGTTGCTGATATCACTAAAGAAACCCCGTACCAGCTAGCCGCCTTTTTAAGATTGTTTGAAATTCTGTGCATATAGAGACCATAACCAATCTTTTTTTTTTTGGTAAAAAGTGCGCTTAGGTTTTTGAGCTCCTTTCACTGTTTTGACCAATGTTCCAACTACTTCAGTCAGCACCTGAATTGGAAAACCCGAGGATGCCAGGCTCTCAATTTGAGCTTCAGAACTACATTTCGAGTGTATGAAAACAAGACTAAATGAATGTTTAGAGCACTTTATTATGCAAGAATATTATTGACCTTTATTTTTAATTTGAGAAAATATAGAACAAAGCAAACTCGGAACTTCGAAAATCCATGAACTGAAACTGAGAAAAAGGGACTAGTTGCACGCGGTTGGAGTTGAGGATAGCGGAGCACTTATCAAAGCACTAATGGTAACATTTTAGAGAAATAACTACTTGCCATAAATCATTGTAACTGAGAATCTTTTTTCAGCGCGCTAATCTTTAAAATGATTAGTTTTAGAGGTGACACCTTGGTGATCACACCAAAAATATTTAAATTCTAGAGCATGCTTCCCACATCTCTCACTCGCAAATATTGTTTTAGCCAGGGCGCAATTAGGTCGGAAAAACGACTCATGACCACAATACACCTGAAAACGGATATTCGCAGCGTTGAAAGAAATGAAGTATTCTTACCTCCTTGCGGGAAAAATTGTGCGTAGATATCTCGGAAGGTGTTCTCGTGGACCAGACCTGTTGGACAAACCTGAAAAAGCGGAAGTTCTAAGAGATAAGCTTCAATTGATAAGTACTATTGAAAGGTACATTTTACCTTGCGTTTTTAATTTGGTACGTGCCCCAATAATACTTATAATCAAGGGCAGTATGTATGTGATGTGAAGTGTTAATAGTATATTTTTTAAATCTGGGTATTTGCCGAACGTTATGTGCATTGTGTATTTCAGTCTTTTAATTTAGCTTTCATATCTATCTAGCCCATTAGTCAAACCACCAGGCAACATGGCAGAGAAACGCCTAAGTTGGCCCAAGTTTGGCGATCCTAAAGGCCTAACTCAGGTCGAATAAGGTCTCTCCAAATCTTTAGTTCGTGCTTAAGTGCTCTTTTTTGGCTTTTCTATGAATTTTTCTGGTTCGCACAAAACTGCGAAAGTGCCAGACATGAGCCAAACTTTCCACGAATGAACCAAAGAACCGGTACTGAAGCCTAAATCTGGCACTGGTTTGGCAATTTAGTAACTAAGTTGCCAGGTGAAAACAAAACAAACAGAAGTGAATTTTTATTCTGGCATTTTTCCAGAAACTGAGGATTAAAGCCGCCGGATGACAATCGAACAACTAGGCCATGAAATCTAACGCTCACATTTGTTCGCCAATTTAGGGCAAAATACCCAAACTCTGGCAAAGAAAGAACCCGTGAAACTTGTTACCGACATCATTTAGCCTATTTGTACATATATTTACACCCATGTTTTTACATCGGGCGTGTTTCCTATAGGTATCCAAATCGAAAAAGTAACAAAATAGTACGAGGCAAGACATAGAAAGAGTATATGAAATATTTCCTTACATCTATTGTTTAAATTTCTTTTTCAAAAGGCTTACAAAATATTTACTCTAAGACACACTGCTTGAAACGCTGCGCTTCGAATGCTTCGTCCATAAAACCATACTGAAATAGATGTTGCTTCTAGAATCAACTTCGTGTTAAATCTCACTTTCGCTTCGTTTTCGTAATTTTCAGTGGCACTTTTTAATTTGCCATTTTCAAAATCTCCCAAAAAAGTGATAGATTCCAGCTTTCTAGTACTTCTTGTTTATATCCTTAAATACGGTGAGTTAGTTTTAGAAACACAGTTTTAAAAACGGGATGAAAGTAATGCCGTTAGACCACTCAAGAGCAAATCTAGCGGTAATGACTATTCTGTCTGAACGCAAACTTTAAACCCACTCCCGTGCCTCATTTCATATTTACGAATTGTAATCTACGTTATAGAGAGTGGGAGCATCGGTAGATTCATGTGACACATTACGAACTGTCACTTCGATGTCCATTTTAAGAAATAATAGGTTCATCTTCTCATTACCATACAAATACTGTAATGCTCAACCGTTACGACCGACACCACGCTCGACCGTAACACGTGGAGTAAGGTCAGATAAACTATATAGGCTGACAAAGAGAGTGGGAACATCGGTAGATTCATGTGACACATTATGAACTGTCATTCCGATGCTCCTTTTAACACATAATAGGTTAATGTTCTCATTACCATACAAATACTATATATAAGGTGTCATAATTCAAGCACGACGAGGATTCAACTTGATACCAAGTGATTCCCAGTCATATACGTATTATACTGACTGAAATAAGCATTGCGGGCTCCTGGGGAGAGCAAACAGTTTGTTTATGAGGTCAACACGTACACTAGATTGATCATGCTAGCAAGGTACGGAAGACAGATCCCGTTGGGATACCATACAGATGAAGTGTGCGGTTATGCTGGCCCCGCACGGATCAATGCATTTACGCACTAACACACAGGCAGCATGCGCAACCCACACAGTACATGTCTATGTTAGCTCAACACGCGTGATCAAATCTGTTGCAGGTTAGCGAAAGCAAAACAGGCTCCAGCCACCAAGCGCTTCACTCTTTCCAGTTTAGCAGCGCAAACGCTGGTAAGGGGAGTGTACTTGCTTCTCTCCAGATGTTTCTGTGCTAAGGTGGAAAACGCAGAGGGCGTTGCGAAACGAGCTTGCTTAAAGCCCCTTCATGTTTCAAAAGTAGCGCAAGGTTCGTCGATGCACGAGGCACGTGCAACGTGCAGTCCTTGGGAAGATCATGGCGGCACAGCACAGCACTGAGCTAAATTTCAGACGCCATGAATTTCCCAGAAGTGGCGCGCGGCACGTGCCTCGAGCATTTTTACAACAATGAATGGCGCCACTTTTCCAGCTTGCTCTGTTCTTCTTAGCCTGCAACATGCTATAGTGTAGATATTCATACAGGCGTGACTGTTTCTGTGGTGTCGCGTCGAATGGTTCATGGGCGCACACCTGCTTGAAGCCCTGGTACATGAACTTGAGCTCCTGGCGCGTGAACTTGGTGCTCCGGCAGAGGTCTTCGATGCGCTCAGGCTGGCAGCGAACCGCAGCCACCTCGACTTCTTCCACGGGATCGTCGGCTGCACGGGATAGATGACATATTGTAACTAAATTGTTAAAAGTAAAAATAAAGAAAAGAAGATTTATGAGGCGGTAGCCCACACCACCTATAGCCTAAAAACAGTTAGACCGTATTCCTTTAAATTTTGCTTTAGAAGAAGCTGAATCTTCTGATGAGAGGGTACGAAATCACCTATGAGTACGCTAAAATCTTCGAGACCTTGAAATGAGTCAAAAATCAATTGTGGGGTATTTTACCCGAGAAGGCAAGGACGCTATAAGCCCCAGAAAAATACTATATATTATTTTCGACTATCTAGAAATATTTTGAAGTCAACCGAAATCTCGGTAACATAGCGGCTTCTTTGCAATAACCATTTGCCGGTTTATGGGGTTATAGTACTAGTAATGGCGAGTCCTAATTTTATAATTGAAATGTAACTCTTATTCTAAACGTATAAAACGACTCATACACCAAACGAATTAAGTTTTTTGGGTAGAGGTCAGAGTTCCTGAACGGCGTAAGAAAGGCAGGTTTATGTCAACAAGTAACAAAAGGATTTCATTTTGCTACAAGTTCAGTGGAGCAAAAAATAACGTTTCTTCGTCCGGAGAACGAGCAGACAAATTTGCTCTATAGACAAAAATAAAAACAAAAAACGCTTTGATATATTGAGTTTCTTACTAAACAAATATGCTGGACAATTTCGTGGACGCTAGAATTTCGCTCCCTCTCACATCGCTTTTGAAACACTCCAGAAAACGATCAGTTGTAAGACAATCACAGTAGTTTCTACAGTTGGTTCTTGAACATACATTGCATGCTTGATTATTTAGCACAATTGTGACATTCTGTTTTCAACGGTCCGCTCTTAGTATAAACGCCTCGCTAAGAATTACTAAGCGTTAAAAAAAAGCCTTCGGTGTACCACAAATATTAAAGTGTACAAAGATAGAGAAATGAACAAATCTGAAGTGGAGGCAGAGAAAGAGCTTAGGTTGAACGTGTATTTCTTTTCATCATGTTTAGCTCGCCTTAAAGAAAATAATATATAATTTTATATTTATTTCACACCATAGCGATATGGGAGGTGAGGGAAAAATGCTAAAATATTAGCTTGACTAGTTTCCTCTTCTCTATAAATTATTCAATTAAAGATCAACAAGGTAGTCAGTACAATATATACGATGAGCACGAACACTGTATAACAAAACATCAGTATACAACCCATGCAAATAACAAAAGTTATAGAGCACAATAAAACAAATGGAAACTTTACACAACGCTAGCGACGATAAATGTGCACTTAAACTTCTGCCGCATAGTGACTGTGCAATTAACCGTCGAACAGATAATTTTTCTCATATGATAATCCCGTAACGTATTCTTTTACAGGTGGCGGAAACATTAAAATTGATACTTTTTTGTCTGGGATTCTACATATCTCCCAGCAGCTACATTCACAGTTAAATTCATATAACTATAAAATACGATTCGAAAAAAATAAATAAAAGAAAAGCGGCATCGTTCGAGAAAAAACAGCAACAACAGAAAACGATATCGCGTGCAGTTAGCAGAGACGACGACCTGTGGGTGGCCAAGCGATTGTTAAAGTTGCTTGTGACTTTTGTTTTTCTACCTCCTTCCCCCTTCGGCCCCTCCCTTCGAGCCCTTCCTTCGTAAATAATGATGGGTATTAATCATCAGTCAGATCAGCGTTCTCTATTCGTAACACGTATCGAACACACCCAAATTCACCCAAAAGATAAAGGTGACCGTGATGAAACGTAATAATGTTACGAGTACGCCACGCCGTTCGATTTTGTTATACTTTGGTCCTGTAATTTCCTTGTTAAAAAAATGCAAGGATTGGTACGTGTATTAAAATCAGACTTGAGATAGAAAAAAACGGTTAGTAACTAAAATGCAATTCCAAGTTAAAATGCTTGCAATGATTTTGCTGGTTTTTCCGGAGATCGTTAGTTAAAGCTACGCATCCCGCTAAACCGACGGGAGGTACGCATCTGTAGTCACAGACAACTTGAGAGAGGACAGGGTGTGGCGTGTTACGTTCGCGCTTCTTGCTTCATGAGTCGTCTTTCGACGCTCTTATTGGTTGATGCTGCAAACCAGTGCGTGAAGCAAGTTGTCTGCATCTTGCGCAGGAGTGGCGGTGACATCAGAACGACGCCAAGAGATGACTGAATTTGATTGAAAGAATAGTGGGTAGACCTCAATGCTAGATGCCTCAAAATCTACGGAATAGTCTTTGTTCTTAAATTAGCCAAGAAAAGCTGGGCATTCTGACATCATCGCAACCCCTGAGCAAGAAGCTGACGAACATACGGACGTTCTGGAGGGAACCAAGGCACCCGGAAACAAAACAACAAACAGCAAAAGGGCTGCAACGGCTGGCACGTTTTGGCACTCTTTATATTGAATAAGGAGGGTAGTGCAAAGGCGCTCACTTTTACCACTGAATTGACTCGTAAATTTCACCGATTCCTTCATTATTCAGATAATGTTCTTGCGGTGCGTTGATTAACTAGAAGGCGGCATGCGCAGACGGTGCGAAGCTCGCTTGCTTTATGTGCGAAATATATACGTGCAATTCACCGCTTTCCTGCGGACTGTAACGTTTTTATTCAACCGCTGACATCGATATAAGCTCGCACGGCAGTTGGTTGTGAATGACGTTGCGTGAAATCGTAAAGGTTTCGAAATCGGACATACACGTTTTTCCGCTGAGCCGCATCCGCAACTCTAGTTTGGACTCATCAAGTCCGTTACACGAATCATATGCTCCCAACGAAACAGCCAGTCGGATGATGAAAATAAAGCGATCTTGCGGCTTTATTAAACGCCTAAAATGCACAGAAACGCCGCATGTCAGATTAAAACGCCAATCTGAGACAAATCCACGCATGCACATAAAAGGTATTAGTACACCAGAGGTAAGGGGCCCTTGATAAATCCTTCTCCTCCACCCTCCTTGCCTTATTATTTCTAGCTGCGCGTTTCTACCCAAACCTGAATACAGAAGCAAAAACAGAAAAGAACAAATCCACATTTTTAAAAAGCTTGTAATACAACAAAAAAAAAAGAATATATTTATATATATATTATTTGCTGCTATTGTCGGAAAAAAAATACAGGCCCGGGCTGTTTTCTGATGCAATGAATAGCGAGTGTCTTTCTGGAGAGCGGTCAGAGACGGGGGTTACCATGTTAGAATCAATGCAGCCGCGAGATAAATTTGGAAGCAGCCAAAATTGCATGGTTCGCTCGTAGAAGGATGACGGCCGATCTCGGAAGGCCGTCATTACGACTCTCAGCTGGGTAGTCTGCGGCCATCAACTTTGAATAAGAGCTTTCGTTTAACTTCTCCTTTCTGGGGCGATGGCGAATCCCACAATGCCGCTTTCTCCCGCGCTAACGCTCCGATTAGAATAGGCGAATACACTAGTGTTAAAACCCATAATATAATCAGTATGCGCCTCTCAAAAAGTTTATAGAAACGCTTAGCGAGCAGCTAACCATGCAGGGTGCAAGTTTGTCTTCTCATTGGGCGTCTCGCACATTTGTTTACCCTCCAGATGACCTCAAGTGCTTGTTTCCCCCTCAGATTTCTCAAAATGAGGCACGCGATTAGCTACCTCATCAGCACGTTTTCTATGCTTCCCTTTGATTGGTGTGCCCCCCCCCCCCCCCCCCCACACACACACACCCCTTTGGGTTCTAATGCGCCGAAGGCTGGTCTTGGAACACTCGCTCCCCGAATAGTCTCGGGTGTGAATCTGGAAATTCGTTTTTGTACGAGGGACCTGGAGGAGCGCGTCCTTTAACCAACAACTTAGAAGACCACTCGAGATAAAAGCAAAAATCGCTATTTCCAGTTTGCATATACTTTTAGTAGACAGTAGCACGCGTAATCAAATATTTCGTGTCAGCATTTTAGTATACGTTAGGTTTCTGGTGTTCAGGCGTTTAGCTCCGACACTACTCGGCGTAATATTTCGTCCACTATTTTCCTACCATGAATTGAGACGTGTCCTGGGCGCTCATGTTTTATTTATATTATTTTTATGGCCCGTCAGGTGCTAAACACTGCAGAGGTGGTAGTGGTATTAAAACAAAATTGACACAAACATGTAACTTGTGGGAAAATACAGTAAGTATTGTTAAGATGCTAACCCTATACAAGGCGTTTTTTAATAGGATATTTGATTGTGATAATTGAAGAAGAAACAAGATGACGAGATGTGGTCAGTATTTTTTATGTGTACTACCCGAACGCTTAAAATCGGTGCCAATATGGCCTAAATAAGCGGGCAGTGTTGCACGCCGGTGGGCGGAGATGCAGCGATGGGATATTAACACTATTGAAGTACATGCCGGGTGTCTCAAGTAGCAGCCAGGCTCTTTAAATCGACTGCAAAATTCGATTTCTTAACCTATCGCGCTACGCTTTTCTGCAGCGTTGCCCACAGTTGGTGCATTGTTTCTATAAATTTGCAAAGAACAAACTTACCTGACGAAAAAGTAAAAAAGAAAGGAAAAGGGTTAACTTCCATGGAAACGTTGCGAAGTCACCGGGCTTGAAAAACTAGGGCGCCCTATTGGTTGAAAACTGGTGGCTTCGCTGGGTTTCCATAAGAGTCAAGCTTTTTTTATTTACTTTTTCCTTAGGTACTGCTCACTCTTTGGTAATTTTATGAAAAATGCAGCACCTCTGGGCAACGGTGCACAAAATCGTGGCGGGATAGGTGAAGAATTCGAATTTTGCGGTCCATTTAAAGAGCCTGGCCGCTATTTGAGACACGCGGTATAGAGGCCGCTTTGATGCCATATTTGCGCAAATTTACCTTTGTCGTTATAGGTGTCTGCTTTTTTACCAACACTATCCTAGCGTAGCACGTGCCAAGATGTCAAATGAATACCATGGTAAGCTCCAAAATATTGTTGTAGTTTTTGCGTTCGCATGTGTCAGCCAATAATCACAGAACTATTTGCCTAGTATGTAACGGTGCATATATATATAAAACAATCAGAGCAGAAACATTTTGTTAAGCTGAACCATTTATGTATCGAAATGTGAAATAAAGTTCCTTAATAAAATTAACTAATCTGGAAAAATAAACACTTTGGTATATAAATTAATATAAATATGCATACTTCAAGACGAGCTACCTGAACGTCCGTTAAGGGCCAGTTGAGGGTGATCGAATTTTCTGTCGTTTCTATGTTGAGGTGGCTCTATTCAATGAACAGCTTATATAACGAAGTCGTAGTGTTGCCTGTTTACGACACCCACCGGACACCAGCGTGGGGCACATGATGAGCACTACCGCGGCGTCCGTTTGATTCCCATTCATTCATTTCTTATATTTCAGATCATTTACCCTTTTACGGTGTCAGAGAATCATTACAATCATGCCCAGTGGCGAGATTTATCATATCGTCAGAAACCTGCTCGTCTGAAACTGTTTCACAAACTTAATCGGCATAAATCGCTACATAATTATATTCTTCAGGCACCTCAAGTTATCTTTCACGTCGCGATCACTCATCTAAGGATAAACGCATCACGTGCGGCTCATGTCTCCATGCACTGTCATACCACGAACAATAGTCGAATGGAAAAACCTGCCAGCACACATTGCCAGCGAAGACGATGTAACACGATTTTAAGAACGCGCAACTAGTTTTTCTTGTCTACCAACGTGTATTTCACTAGTATTTATTATTGAGTTGCGCGTATGTTTGAACAGGGAGAACTTAGCATCAATGGGCGTCTGGTGGCGCAGCTGCGGATGAGCAATTTAGCCAGTGCAGTACATCCTGAGGTCTTTAACGTACACCACGCAGTAGTGATACACAACAGCACGCCGGTATAATGCTCATCCAGATCGAAACGGACAGGGGTGGGGATTGAGCCCAGGATCCCTGGCTTCTGTAGCGCGGGATTTCGATCCACGTGTTCCGAGCTGGTGTGCGCTAAACCACTCGGCCAAAGACCCGCCCCTCATATTTATCTCAATCATGGTTATAGCTCGTTTTTGTATAATTTGATTGAGTGGCTTTTTCCATTTTTGTTATTTAATATTTTTTCTGTATTTATTCCTACGTTATACCCGCCCTTGGACGGCCTTCAGGAGTATTTCGAATGAACGAGAATTCTGCAGAGACACTTAAGACTTCTGAGGTGTAGGAAGGCGAAAGCTTGCACACGCAGCGCAGTCCTACAAACAGCGTGCCACGTCTTCCTACCGGACATGGCGCTCCGGCGGAGACATCGCGCTCGCCCCCTCCCCGCGCAGGCGCGGCGAACCCCGCCGGCCTCACGACGGCTTCCGGGACAAAACATCTGCGTTACTGAGCTTTTCTTTAAAGGGACACTCAAGTGGTTTTTGAGTTCGTGTTTTGATGATGACAGCTGAATTTAGACGCACTAAGTATCCCTAAAAACCAACAAGTATAGTCATACGGTGATTATTTCTTTAATAAAAATGTAATGGAAGGCCGCCAAACCTCGGAGCCATCCGAAAACGAAACCACTCTCATTGGTCCTCGCACGCTTATCAAAAGGATCTCGGGCCAATGGCGTTGGACGACGTTCCGTCGCGCAGTGATCCCGAGGTAGCCGCATCGGCCGAACCTTTTTGTCATTCGAGCTTCGATCATGGCGGAGTTCTCTACGCTCGAGGACTTGACGCCGTTAGAGGTTGAAATTCTTCGGCGGACAGCCGACCTGGGGATGATTTCCTATGACGCCACTCCGACGTGCGATGTGGACGATAGCAGCGCTTCGGAGTCATGTTCGGGTTCCGAGGACGACGAAACGCAGACCTTTTCGGGCGTTCTTCGATTTGCGGTTTGGGCAAGTCCTAACCAAACCAACGTTTGACATCGCAGCGTAACCTCTGGTACGTGATGTCAAGCGATGTCGCCACGTTGACTTTCGCCTCGGCAGGACGGAGGAAGGCTGGTTCAGACATGTGCAACGAGCGCGTATTTACGACTGCGTCCGTTGTGACCGGAACGACCGCTCAGCGCCGCGCGTACACACACCTGCAACCACTACAACAAGCGCAGCGGGTCGTCAGCACGGCGACCGCTTCTATACGCCGTCGTCAGCTGTTTCAGCGGCCCCTCTAAAAAGGGGACGCACTGCTACTCAATGCCGTAACAGAATATAGACAGACAGTTTTCTATAGCCTAAAGATTTATTATTATTTTTTCTTGATAGGCTTGCAGGCTAGTGGATGAAAAAAAGAAAATAAAAAGATGCAGTACGCCGTCTTGGACGATCACGACTCTAATACACGACATTACAATACTACAAATATCGCCACACGCCTTTTCTACGATTATAAAAGACAATGTAATCTTAGCAGCGATATAGCAACGTAGAAATATGATTTCGTGATCAGATAGACGTTGCGAGCGTTCAGGATTGCTAACACTAATCACTTTTCTCCGGCGATGAAAACGCGTGAAAATTCGCATCCTTTATACGGTATGCGCCAGTAATACCTTTAACTTGAGCACACGCATGAAATGCGCCAAATAAGAAATCCGGGCGATGTTCGAGGGCACAAATGCTTAGAAAGCACCACTGTAGTCGAAGTAAACAAACACGACGGCACGGGCGTTTCTGCTGCCTTGAGAGTGCCGCCACGACATCACCGCAGGAGTAGGTGGATCTTTCCTTATAGTACGTGCTGGGTTATCATAGCGACACACGACGAAAATTCACAGTCAAGGATAGCGCTTTTACGCGGAACGATGAGCTTCCACCACGCCGACCACGCCAACGATCACCGCCGACGCCATGTTCGCAGAGAAGAAGCCGGCCCGCAACCGGCACGACCGGCATGCAACGCGCGCCACCAGTTCTCCTCGACCTGTGATTGGTCTGCCGCTGCGGTTGTTTCCAACTCAGCGGGGAAAGAAAGACCGCCAAAATTTTCAAACATACGATAATTTCATTGGTCCTCGCAAGTACAGAAAAGAGTCCGCACGTATTTTATTCCTGCGTGATTAATAGGCCGTTCTGCCTTCTAAAACTGAAGATACTCATTCACTGACCCTTCCTTAACGCCATCGCACCAAAAAGTAGCTTCCCCAAAAACCGCTTGAGTCCCTCTTTAAGTTTTATTTTTGGGGCTCCGTCCGCTTTGACCTTG
>JAZHYW010055709.1:0-16298 GCA_037355805.1 Ixodes ricinus | reverse complement strand
TCTCACAAGTTCGGAGCAGCGTTGTGAAACCCACGGAGGGAGGATCAGGCATTTGCGCCCCTCGGATGGGAGGACCGATGGACACAAAGGCCACTTCTCCGGCGCACGGGGAAACAATAAGGAACAAATGGCGGCGAAAGAGGGTGTGGAGAAGGAAACAGGCGGTTGGCATCACTCTATGCGAAGCGCACGTGAGCACTCTGGTTGGGGCAACACTAACTAAAATAAAGTTAGTGGACCGGCATCTGAATGTAATGACAGAGAGCCCAGCACAGACAAAGACTGGTAACGAGTGCTGCATCAGCGTACGGTTGAGCCTCGTGTCCAGTGAAAGCGTCCGGGTTTTCGGCCCAATTGCCGAGTCGGCACCATCCTCGTGTCGCGGCGTCACGGGGAGTTAGACGAAATTGTTCACTGGCTTCGATTATTCAACACGAGGTTTTACTGCAACTATGCAAAGAAATAACGCTACGGCGCCTTCGAGCAGAACAGAGCGACAGGCGCACAGAGACGTGACATCCATTGGCTAAGGGTATATGGGCTGAGAGCGTGACCCCAGGCAGTTGGAGAGGAGGGGAATGAGGAACCACCCTATTGCCCGGACTCTCTTTCATGCGTCCCGGACGTCGATTTTCTTCCCCTGGGAGATTAGCCCGTCGCTCCAATTGCGTACAAAGTCTGTTTTCCTCTCTATCCCGCCCACGTGTCTTCGACAGCTGCTGCACGAGGGAGAGCTAGAGTATGGCCGCGTGTCCGTCTTCTACGCCTTGATTAGCTCACTGGAACCGCGTAGCCGTCGCCACTTGCAAAGTTACGGTGAGGCGGAGTATGGGTGAAGAAAGGTAAAACACGCAGGCGAGCTGGTGAAGGACATCTATTCGCAACTCCAACGCCCTATAGGTGGCGGGGCGGTAGTTCCAAGATGGCGGAAGAGACGGGGATAGATTCTCCGGGTTCCTGTGCGCCTGCTCGCTGACGCTGGTCAGTGCGCTAAAAATATTTTATTTGTCTAGAAACGCCAAGTGGTTAGTGCCAGGATCATATCACAGGTGTCGAAGATGTTGATGCGCGTTAGCAAAACGAGCATGCTGAGTATTTAAAGGAGTTGCGGAACCCTCAACATAGCAGAAGCTTTGTGGTGGGCAGAGAGCGCGTTTTTAGGCACCGGCCACGTCATGGATTGTGGCAGAATATTTTTGAGGTTGATGAGAATATCGTGTTTGCGCTTTGCCTGGCATTAGTGCTCTAAAAAGAGCCACGCATGGTGACCGTCCGAGGCTTTGGAAGAGCAGCGTTCACAGTACTGATGCTCTTCTTGTCACAGGCTCGCAACTCGCTGCTTACCGTCTCGGTTTTAGTGTATTGCAACACGTGATCAAACTTCTCTATGGATATTGATAGGAAGTTTGTTACCGCGGAAGCTTCCGTGCGGTGTAGCATTACAACTGGAGAGCTCGCGCTGCGCCTTTGAAGCACTATTTTCAGCGCACGCCGGGAGCGTGGCCGTGCCTCACGGTAGCCTGCGGTAACGCTATGCTAAAACAACCTATCACCACCAATCGGTGTGTTTAGGGTTTTGTTTATTGCTCAATCAAAAATAAACATTCTAATATACCGTACGCATTTTTTGTGCCGTGTTATTTGCAACGTTGCGGCCCCTCTCGCCAACACTGCCGTTCTAGGTTCTCGTCACGAACGACTGACTAACACAGACGCGCTTAAAATGCTTCGGGAATTTCTTTATTTACTTTGTAATTACCTGAAAGCAAATGCGCGTTATCTCCATTTTAAAAGTTTTTGGAATAGATGGTCATGTTCCTTGTAACGGCTTTAAAACGCGAGCCCATTCTCGATGTGTATTGCTCGACGTAGCGCGACCAGTGTTCTCCCTACTTAAGCGCGAAACACATGGACGGCAGAATCGTCCGATCCGACAGTCCGAACGCCGCTCCGAATTTCCGTAAGCGACAGTTTGAGACACACGCTTCCGACCTTGCATGCGACACGACGATCCGTTCGCCTCTGCCCTGGAGATCCAAGCGCTCCAGCGGAGGTCCGCGTTCATATTCAGGGTACATTTCTGGCCCCAGATTGACGGTTCAGCTTTCTAGCTAGCGCGTGCATTCTTTGCTAGGGCCATCTTTCTCGAATGGGTCAGCGGGATTCACGCGTTCGGCTTCCCGTCGCCCAGGTCAGTCCCGTTTTCTTGATCGTCCCGCCAGACCCAGTACGTCATCATGACGTTCGCGCTAGCTGTGCTGTCATTGGCTGGACGCTTCCGACAGTCCGTCCGCCGTGCGAAACTATCTGGCAGACTGGCACGTTGGACGCACGCCGGATCGCCGATCCGACGTCTGAAGCGACCAAACTTTTCTGATCAGGCAGTCATATTGCCGGATCGGACGTCGGATCGGATGGATTTTTCGCGCATGTGTCTCGCGCTTTAGGGCAAAGAATAGACTTTTCGTAGACCATAGGCTAGAGTTCTACATTACTAGCGGGAGCGTTTGCCGCCACGTTGAGCACAGATTGAGCTGGCGGTCATGCACAAGACCAGAAATCCGCAGCGTATGCGATATACAAAAAGTCCCTAATGTAATTAGACATCCCGGTCCTTCGTGCAACGATGTTGCAAGGCGGAGCACAAGAATTTCTATTTTAACGCGCTCACTTTTTTCGTTAAAACGGCTTCACGCATCAAGGCCGACCGTCCCTGCCACCGTTTCCGCGCCGCCACCACCACCGCCGTCCCCGTTCCTCTGGTTCTCCGTTCGTCCGCGGGAGGGCGAGCGGCGGGCTGGAAGTTACGAATAGTAACCCTGAGACGTAGGAATAATAAAAAAAGGAGAGATCAGAGAGAACAACAGGAAGTCTCTAACGCAGCTTGAAATTTATTGAACAACTATCGCCTTGTATACATGTCGCAGACCTCTTTTACAATTCAAACAACCTCCTCGCCCACTACACAGTGTAGCCTAACTTTGAACCTAAACCGACAACCACACACAACCCGAATTACACAAGCATAGACGCCCGAAGCATAAGGAGGACTCGAATCGAAACACACACACACACAAAGAACAAAGAAAAACGGAAGAAAAAATTAAGTATTAAATAAATAAAAACCAGACACAAGAGGATTGGTGCTGTTGGTCCCTTACATACACCGTGTCTCCCACAACCTTAAACAAGTTGGAGGCCGGTATGGAGACCCAGTAGTGTTCTCACGCCTCCCCCCCCAAAAAAAAAGAGCCAGATTTGTGCAAGGGTGGGTGAAAGAGCCGATAATCGGGTGAAGGCGAAGTGTACCAAAAGGCACGCAAAACCTTTTCTGTCATGTATCTCGAGTCTGGTGTACAAGATACCCCTGTCATGTAAAAAATTCTACAGGCCAGACAGGGAGGTGCCTTAACGATAGGCTTCGGGAGCACGCTTACTCGCTGAGGGCCACGGTGAGGGGACTCCTCCTTTGCATTGCAGAGACTGCACGTGCCAGCCAGCCTTTAACAAGGTGACGGTTGAAGAGACATAGAGAATACCACCCGCAGAAATTACCGAGACTTTTTATATTTCGTGCCTAGGAGAAAGATTCGTGAGCGAGCTGTCGGTTTGCCTTACGTGATAAGAAGCTGTCCTTTTTGCGCCAGAGAATGACTGGCATGGGTTGCGTCTAGTGACCCTATTTTGATGACACGGGCCTCGTGGAGGGCGTCAATGTTTGATTACACATTGCGTTATCTGGTACTGACGTATTGTGTTCTATTTTCCCTAAATAAAGAGAAACAAAGAAAAAAAAAGCACCTTTTAGTCGCGAGTACAGCTGTTGTTCTGTCCTGTCTGTTCCTTTTATCGTCCTCGTTTTTTAAAGCTGTTACACCCACCATGTCAAGCTTTTGCCAACTCGCCCAGTTCAACACCTTGTAAAAAGAGGATTGCCCTGAAATTCCCACACTTGGCAAGGTCAGACTGGGAACCCTGCAACTTACGTACCATACTCTTTTGTTCCCTTAACAGCAGAGAAAAAAGGTTGTCCGTCAGAGGAACCAGAAAGCACAACACTGGAAGAAAAGAAAAGCCCAAAGCCGTAAATCGTTTGACCCACCTGTGAAAAAAAATTGCAATGTTAGAAACTTTTTCTTTCTTTATTGAGGATAATGAAGGTGGACTGATACAGTTCTCGGAGCTTAAAATACGCATGGTTTCTCTTATTACTCTAATCATGCTACCTTTCTATCTATGTTGTACTTCAGTGCCCTCCCACTCGCTTATCCCTTCAGTTCCCTCCCACTCCAATTATCCCTTGATAAGAGAACAAAGACGTTTATAGGTTTGTATTTTTTTGTTTTCTCCACTTTTTCAGTGTGGTACTTTGTGGTTTCTCTGTCGGACAACCCTCCTTGCCTCTTTTACAGGGAACACAAGAGTTGGTACGTGTTGCCGGGCTCACAGTCTGATTAAAATGCAAATAAATGCAAAGGTGCAAGCGAGCTGGACAAGAGGGACAAAACTAATCCCCGGAGAAGGGGAACAAGGAGGACAAAGGACAAACATAAATCTCCAAACAGAGCTAGGTGACTGGTGCGCGACCGAAAAATCCGCCTGGTCCGGGTAGCTGTGTTCGGAGATTTGTGTTGTCCTTTGTGCTCCTTGTTGCTCTTCTCCAGGGATTATTTTTGTCACAGTCCGACCTTGCCAAGTGCGGAAATGTCTGGCTATCCTCTTGTGTGCGGTTTTTATTTATTCATCATTTAATTTTTCTTCTGTTTTTTGTGTTTGGGTTCGAGTCCTTTTTATGCTTCGGCGTGTGTATGCTTTTCGTGATTCGGGGCTGTGTGCGGTTATCGGTATAAGTTGAAAGTTAGGCTACACCGTGTTGTGAGCGAGCAGGTCGTTTGAATTGTGAAAGAGGTCTGTGGATAAGGCGATGGTTGTTCAATACATTTCAAGCTGTGTTAGAGACTTCATTGCTCTCTCATTTTTGTTATCATTCCTGCGTCTCGGGGTTACCATGGGAGTATAGGTGGTGTTGTCTTGGGACGAGGTCTAAAGGAAAAGGGTGCGTACCTGGAAGACCCTGTTGGCGTGATCCCGGACCGAGTCAGGGTCATCGTCGTCTCCCCGGAAGCCGAGCCGCTGTTTCCGACTAGGCTGTGGATGGACACGATGATGTCGAGCATCTCGTCCCTCGAGATGATGCCGTCCTTGTTCAGGTCGTAAAGCTGAAACGCCCAGCGGAGCTTGTCCACGGGGGCACCGCGGGAGAGCGCCGACAGGCCAACCCACAAAATCCTGCAGCGAGGTCATGTGGTTACGCGTACGCCGTGTTCGAATCGGGCTAATAGTATTAGCAAAAAACGTGCAAGCAGCAGGCATGCACCCATGCAAGTATACCCCGGGCAGGAGCGCACACGCACGTGGAGCGACGCTCAAGGCTGGTTCGCTCATTTGTGCTAGACTGTGACCGGAAGCATGCGCTGTGATCCCCTGCACCCAAATGATAACGGATGGATAAGTACGGCTGATTCCACCTAACCGGGTGGTGGCTTATGCCACCTATTCGGAGATTTTAATAAAAATATTAACTGATCTTCAGTAAAAAAAATAATGGTATGGTTAAGCCTTTTAGCGGAATATTTTTAAACGCGGTGCGGGAATTAGCTAACTATGATAATCAATTAAAAGTTACAATCGGTGTTACGAGTAGTAGCCTCCTGGCAACCTGGTGCGCGCAATTTCCTCTATACAGAATGAAAGAGATAAGGAAATTTTACTCTTCCCTGACTTATGCTACCAGTCCGCACAATCTGCGCACACAGGCAAACTGACGTCATACATCGAGTAGGCCTGGAACACTTCCAACCTGTCTACAACTAGGTAGAAGTTTTTTGCAGTATTGGCGAGATCAAGTCTACTCAGTATTGGTGAGAATTAGTCGGTTATAAAAAAAATGTTATAACTATATAAAGACGACAATCAAAACGTGATGCATAAAAATGAGAACAATAAATACGCAGGTCCGAAGTATTCCGGGGCTATCCGATAGGTTGTGCCAATGTGGTAGTGCCCTTATCACTTACAAAGGGTCACAACGCCCTCGGTTTACTTAGTCAGAGTTATACGCAAACATGTGAACCATCCTTCACGGATTCTTATCGTATTCCTAGCACGCTACGTCAAACACTACACTCTTCGGTTCTTGGCACTTTCTAATGCGTTATTCGTGAGCATCGGCAACATAACGGTGGCGTCGGGTCATTTTGGTGCCTAAGCGATTATCCTGGTTACTCTAGAGCTGGCGAACGAGCGTGCGCCTGCTTGAGCTTGAAATGTTGTGGCCTGACGGCCCTTTACTTTCTGCCCGTGCTGCATTGTTTCCTACATATTAAATATCCACGGTTAAATGTCGATGTAAGCCAGCTCACCCGGTACCTTTGATTTAACTTGTGACGCATTGCTTGCTGATGAGCATAACTTGCACGGCGTCAAACATATACTTTGCCAACAGCAAAAATCAATGTTTGAAGCAAAACTAAAAGGCCTCAATACAAACTGCTATTATATGTCTCGCCTTTTCCCATACGTGCGCTCGACGCGACCCTGCTTTACTTCGAGCGTGTCAGAAACATGCTACGTACAATGCAATCATCTACATAATTCGAATGAATAGCAGCAGAAAAATATAGCTAGTCTGGTATTTCTAGCTACATTTCTTGAACAATGGCTCCACAGTTATGGCATTCTAGCTGCCATAAAGGTGTGGTGGGGGAACTTCCATATCAGAGCTGCATCACGTGACAAGAGCATGGCGTCTGATATGAGCGGCGTGACATCAATGTGAGACATATCTGCGCAACTTCTTAGTAATACTTCAGGGCATGGGCTTGCACGCTGTCCCGGTATTTTTAACTCAGAAATTACTTGTGTATACTAATATAATACCAATTCTACTTTCACACAACCTGAATCACGTACAGTCAGTCAGGGATATATAAAAATACGCGTCAAAAGCGCAAAAATTGGAAGAAGGCCCGGGTTGAAAGAAAGGCGGCACGCGCTGTTCTTATTCGAATACTTTAGTGATATTAGTACATATAAGCCAGGGTGAACCTTAATGATTAACCGATACACTGTGGTATCATATAACGTTATGTGCAGCACAATTTCAAATAAATACAAATGTCACATTAACAAATCTTCGTCACCAGGTATTTTTTTCCTCGCCAGTTGAGAGATGCCCCCTTGACAGATACTATCTGTGACGATGGCGGACAAGTAGGTAACGCGTTACTAGTAACGAGTTGCTTCTACCTCTTTTCGGTAAAGAGTAATGAATGTAGCTACTTTTCTGAAAAAGAACGAGTAACGTTCTTATTTGATTTTAAGTGCAAGTAACGTGTAATGATATTTCGTTAGTTTTGAGCAGTAGCGTGTACAGCACTGTTTAGACAGCCTCGTTTTAATTTTAACATGATTATGCACCTATTGCGACAAAAGCAGATGAACCACCTTAAGAAAAACACAACAAGAAAAACTGTATAGCAGTACAGCATCGTTTATCGCTGAATACCCCAGTCGAACTCTACAGCTCGGAATGTCCTTCCCCCCAGCGTGGGCAATAAGGTTCGTTGGTTGATTCTTCTAGAATCGTGTACAGAACGAACGTCAACCCTGAGGTTGCCAATGCTGGAGGACACAAAACCTAATGTCAACCTCGAACTTTAGAAGCAGAGAGAACAAAAGAGAGAGGGAAATCCCAGATTCACCAGCTCTTCCTGAAGCACAACACTGCCGTTCCTTCGAGCGCGTCAGTAGAACGAGCCTTCAGCGACAGCGGAGATGAATTCTCAAGGAAGCGGGGAAACATAACCGATGAAACATTTGAGGGGCAGCTACAGCTTAAGTGCCACGACAACTGAAAAAAAAACAATAAACCAAGAAAAAGCAGTTTTGTGTTTGGTTGTCGAAGTAGCGACAAAAGTAACTCTACATTTGAGGTAAAGTAACGCGTCCCTATTGAGAATCGGCAACGAGTAACGTATTTAGTTACTTTTTTGGGTAACGTGAGCATGTCTGGACGGTGGGAATATTCGGTGTTTACGCCTTGTTCAGTGTATCATCTACCTAAATCGTGCTTAAAACCATATAAAACGCTACCACTGCGCCATAATATGTAAAATACCGGAGCGACCGCTGAAACACTGAGTGCTGTATCGCGCGGCTATCGGATATAGCTCGCCAAATCTAGAGCGAAGGCACAGATCAGTTCTGGAGGAATGAAAATTCCTACGAAATACGTTTCGTATGCGCGAAGGCTTCCGAGTTACCCTTGGCCGCTTGTTGGATTGCGCAAACGGTTATATTCTATTTTATTTAAATTATATTTAAGGTTATATGTTTATTGTGTGTACCAATGAACACCGAAAAGTAGCCCCACAACCGCTTCGATCAAAAGTGATAAAAAAAAATAACCGGAATAAAAGCTTTTTATTTTAAAACTAAAATAAGACGAAACTACTGGAGAAACAATTTTTATCTACGGCATTTGTATAGGAAAAATGTGAAAAAAACCCCAACTTAGAAACGTAAAAATATCCCGAAAAAAAAAATCCTGAAATAGCGGAATTCCTAATTTAATACGGAGGAGTTCGTGCACTTTCTGGTATTTCGTTTTGTATGTTCTGTATCACATAATTTGATGTAAAATAAGTGAAGAAAGCTGATCAGGTATGATAAATTAATCCTGGTACGAATGTAATATGATGTGCCTTTAAAGTCTACTTTATTTCAAGTTACTCCCTCACATTATTTCGTAAGCTGTTGCCTGCTTCCTCAGTAACGCGAACAACATTGATTCACACTATTACATATTCAACGTGTATTGTACCGGGATCCTGGCCAATCCAAAGGATGCGGCTATACGCTTCATATGAAGTCCGAGAGGGAAACAGAAGCTAGTTGCCACGCGAACACAAGCGCACAAACTAAAAACGTTATGTCATGACACGTTCTTCGGGCTTCATTGGATCAGTGGGCGGTAACAAAGGCATACCAACTAGAAAAATGCCATTATCAATAAGTGTTCTATGAAGCTTTGATAGGCCCCATTGGCTCGTGGCATTGGTAGTGTCCTGACTAAGATGAAACGTCAAAGTATAACACGTTGTTTGGGACGTGGAAGTAAGCTTACGTGCATTTGCGTGTGTTTCGTTACGGCTAAACACGTCGATCCAGCTGCTTTTGGAAGGTGTTCTTTTTTTCTACTTTTACCTCAATTCCTTTAAAGATGGAACATCGCTGTAGTAAAAAGAAAACAGCAGCAACAACGAATATTGATGACAACATAGCGAGATACATATAAAAATAAGCCCATTTCGGGCCTATTGTATGGCTAAAGTGCTTGGCAACGTGGGATCGACAAAACGGCGCGGCAAAGTCCCCGACGTCGGAACAACACCCCCTCCATAAATCTCGCTCGGCGGTATTGAGGCGGGCGCGTGCGCGCGACAGGACTCTTTGACGCGAATCACAAAAACCAACAACAGGGGTTCCCGGAGAGAGAAGATATAACAGGCATTGTATTAACCTGGAAGGTTATTGTACCGTTATGGTCCTGGTCGAACGCCTGGAAAAGGTAGTGCGCGTACTGGCTCACATCTGCAACGGAAAGAAACATACGTGGAGTCGCTGGCCGGGAGGCGTATTCGGAAAACCTTGTTGAGACAAGCGAACTTTGGTACTCTGATTTGCGCGTTTTTGTGGACGTCACAGCGCCTTGTTTACAGGGAAAAAGGGAAAAAGGGGGAAGGGGGGGGCGAGGTTTAGGTAATCATTCCTCAGTGGTCCACGCGCTAGCCTTTAGCCTGCTCCCACGTTTGTTTAACGGATCAGCGCAAGCGATATCTGGGAGCTGACTAAACGCTAGTGCGTGAATCACTGAAGCGTGTCAACCTGAGCCTTGGCCCATGCGGCTCTTCGTAATTAAAAGGACAACGCACTTGGCGTTGTCGTCGCGGCTCAATCTTTGGCGGCCACGACCGAGTGGACGGTAGAGAACGTGGACTCGGCTTCCGTGAAAACTTTGTCTCAAACCCCGAACCCGCACCCATGTTCGCAGTTCCGCCTCATATTTTAGCAAACATTTCTCGTAAATGTCATCCTTTTTGCCTCAATAAACGCGCTCAACTACCTTGAAACTCCCTATTTGCAACAATCTCCCAACATTATCCCTTCATGATACATTCAACCTCACAAGAAAATATACCTGCACCTCGGTACGCGTTTCTTTCAACGTCATGTTGGGTTATTTTTATTTCGCAGGATAATCACGAGGAGAATACGCGGCGCTGGTGGCGGCGCCGTTTTCGCCTCTCCGCCCCGGCTACCTCTGGCTCCACCCATTGAGCAGACCCTCTCTACCATATACGGCTCTGTAGACAAGGCGTCTACAGCACCATATCCTCCCCTAGCGGTGTAAGAGGTCATACAACATGCGCATCGCGGTCTCAGCAATATCACACTGCGCCAACGAAGAGGCTGCTGCCGACGCACCGAGATAACCGATCCACCAAGACACAGCGACGCCAGCCTCTTTCTTGTCGAAAGGTTTCCACGACGATAGAAGGTGGCAGCCATCCCAATCAAAGGGGGAAACCTTGAGGCCGTGCTCCAGCCGTCTAGCTACGCAAAACCTATCAACCTCGAAGCCCTTGAAATGTTGGCAGAGTAAGATGCATTACCTAGAAAAGGATTTCTGTCTTCAACCGTCTGCCGCCCAACAATTTCAGTAACAATAGGTGTTGGAGAAATGGGTCTGCCTGGCCTGCCACTATAAGAATGAAATGAATTGGAAAGGCGTCCAGAAAGGATGACACAGGAACGAAGGATATACACATATTTTGGTGCGGCACAAGAACCGTACAAAAAGCATCAAATACTTTAAAAACAAATCGGCAGCGTTTTTGTTTTTAAAGTTGCCTGGCAGGAATTATTAATGCCTTAGCATTAGTACCTACATCACAAGGCAAAACTGACGCCGTCCATCTGCGGACGAAACAATGGAAAGAAGCGCACCGCGTAGAGAGCAGGAGAGAAGTGAAGGACAAAGGGGAGAGGGAGGCGACGTCACGGGGCGGAAGCCAATGCGCGCGGGAAACCGGTGAACAGCGAAAACAGCTCCAGGCAGCGGATGCCGCTCCTAAGCGTGCAAGGCTGGCGAAAGAGACACAGGAGCGGGAGCAGCGCCCAGCTCGGCTGGCCGAAATGTGGCGCAAGAGGCGGCAAGCCGACGCGGGGCTGCGTGCCACAGAGGCTGTGGGCGAAGCGGGCTTTACGAGCCCGCTTTGCCGAAAAAAATAAATAAAGGTAAGATCCATTGGTGGATTCTTAGGAAATACGTTAGCGTAACCCTTTGGGAAACGCTACACACGCCCTTTTTAGAAACGCTAACACTGAGAATCATGCTAACGCATACTCTAATGATACGCCAATGAATCTTCCTTTAATTTTAAGGAGCGATCGTTAAGGTTTGTTTAGAAGATCCCTAAATAGGTGCATTGGGGAGTAAAAAACTCACATTTTTATTAACTCTCCGCTAAATTTTGCATGGAAAGTAAATCGGTATATAGGTGGGGTAGCGTGTTTTTAGATAAATCAGAGAAAACTCCGAAAAACACTCGCCGATAAATTTTGATCAATTTGGATTTATCCGAATAATCCTGAATTTCAATGTCACATTTTAAGAAGAAAAATTAAACACTCCATTTTATAACTAGGTTTGGTCAGAGAATAGAGTTAGAGGTCCCAAGAAGAGGTCACTCCCGTTTCTATCCATATATCCGATCACTGACAAAGAGGTATTACCGCTTGTCTTGTCAGGGTTCGTTCAGGAAAACGGGTCATTGTGACCATAATTTAAACCGGAGACAAAGAGACAACCAAAGGTAGAGAAATTAAAACGCCTCAATGTCTCTTTGCCCATCTGGGTCATAACTAAGCCACCGTTCCGGTGTGAAGGTTTGACCACAGTATTTGTGCTCAAATATACTAGTTACACGTAAAACCCTTAACCGCAGTTAAGTCACCCTTAACTGCAGTTACATTTCACCTCAGTTTCCACACTAGACTCTCGGACAGATATTTCAGAAGAGGTAAAGAGCGCACGTGCACAAATATGATCGGCGCTCAAGATGACCGAGCGCACGTGCGCTTAAAGATTGGAGTGCACAGTTACAAAAAATGTCCAGGCGTATTGTGTGTGAGTGTGGTTAAGCGTAACTGGAATTACATGCGCCCGTGTAGCGAGGATATTAAAAGGAGGAAGGGTTGTGTTTTTGTATAAGTGAAATTTATAAATCCGTAGATTTTATAAGCTTGTGTGCCTGTGGGGAGGAGGGGGGAGGGGAGAGGGTGAAATTCCTATATTACTCCCTTCACTACTCCGCTTCGTGCAGCCGCGGGGTGGAGTGGCGGAATGGGATAAGAACAGTACGGGCTTCAGCTGCTGCGTCAAGGAGGTTTGCGTATTTGAAGTATTAATGTTTTTTTGAAGCAGAAGTTGTTTGAAAGTTTCGTTGTGGGGCAGTTCGTATTGCCAATGGCATGAGTGGCAAAGCTAAAACCGGCAGAAACAATCTCATTTGACTAAGTCGCGTTCGTTTGAATGTAGTTGTCTCGACAGTTGGGCGAGTTGGTATAGATTGAACATGGTTACAGTTGCGCACAAAAGGACAGGGACAGGGAAGAGGCACACGTAGACGATAGACAAGCGCACAGTCACAACTCATACCTTGACGAAAGAAGAAAAGAAAGAGGTACAGATTGAGAAATCAGCTCGAGCGTTGGCCACACAGGACAACAGGCTCAAGGGCCGGCAAGGTCGAGGGGGACACGTTAAAGTACCCTCATGAAAGAGATTTTAAAAAGGCCATTTCCTCCTCTTTCAGTGAAACAGACGGAAAACTGACACATCGCTCGCCCACGCTAAGGATAATAAAAGCTTAAAAAATCACTCTGGTGTGTTTTTCCCAGTACCTGCAGATTATTTTGGTTTTTGCATAAGGATGACTTACAAATACAGGATTTACAGTGCTGGGGTAGATAGCCACCTCACCGTAAAATTTTGAGATATTGTCTTCTCGTAGCCGGTCATTTACACACCGCCTGGTCTGTCAAACATAGCTTCTACCGCAAGAAAGGGGGATAAAATACACTACACTCAGGAGCTGGGCACATAACGGTAGGAGTTGTTACCTGTAGCATGCGTTTTTTTTAATTGTGTACCTTAGCATAAACGTTTTGACAACTTTGAGCCATCTAATTTTTATTTGGGGAGGTTGCTGATATCACTAAATGAAACCCCGTACCAGCTAGCCACCTTTTTAAGATTGTTTGAAATTCTGTGCATATATGGGACCATAACCAATCTTTTTTTTTTTGTAAAAAGTGCGTTTAGGTTTTTGAGCTCCTTTCACTGTTTTGACCAATGTTCCAACTACTTCAGTCAGCACCTGAATTGGAAAACCCGAGGATGCCAGGCTCTCAATTTGAGCTTCAGAACTACATTTGAGTGTATGAAAACAAGACTAAATGAATGTTTAGAGCACTTTATTATGCAAGAATATTATTGACCTTTATTTTTAATTTGAGAAAATATAGAACAAAGCAAACTCGGAACTTCGAAAATCCATGAACTGAAACTGAGAAAAAGGGACTAGTTGCACGCGGTTGGAGTTGAGGATAGCGGAGCACTTATCAAAGCACTAATGGTAACATTTTAGAGAAATAACTACTTGCCATAAATCATTGTAACTGAGAATCTTTTTTCAGCGCGCTAATCTTTAAAATGATTAGTTTTAGAGGTGACACCTTAGTGATCACACCAAAAATATTTAAATTCTAGAGCATGCTTCCCACATCTCTCACTCGCAAATATTGTTTTAGCCAGGGCGCAATTAGGTCGGAAAAACGACTCATGACCACAATACACCTGAAAACGGATATTCGCAGCGTTGGAAGAAATGAAGTATTCTTACCTCCTTGCGGGAAAAATTGTGCGTAGATATCTCGGAAGGTGTTCTCGTGGACCAGACCTGTTGGACAAACCTGAAAAAAGCGGAAGTTCTAAGAGATAAGCTTCAATTGATAAGTACTATTGAAAGGTACATTTTTACCTTGCGTTTTTAATTTGGTACGTGCCCCAATAATACTTATAATCAAGGGCAGTATGTATGTGATGTAAAGTGTTAATCATATATATTTTTAAATCTGGGTATTTGCCGAACGTTATGTGCATTGTGTATTTCAGTCTTTTAATTTAGCTTTCATATCTATCTAGCCCATTAGTCAAACCACGCAGGCAGCATGGCAGAGAAACGCCTAAGTTGGCCTAAGTTTGGCGATCCTAAAGGCCTAACTCGGGTCGAATAAGGTCTCTCCAAATCTTTAGTTCGTGCTTAAGTGCTCTTTTTGGCTTTTCTATGAATTTGTTCTGGTTCACTACAAAATTGCGAAAGTGCCAGACATGAGCCAAACATTCCACGAATGAACCAAAGAACCAGGTACTGAAGCCTAAATCTGGCACTGGTTTGGCAATTTAGTAACTAAGTTGCCAGGTGAAAACAAAACAAACAGAAGTGAATTTTTATTCTGGCATTTTTCCAGAAACTGAGGATTAAAGCCGCCGGATGACAATCGAACAACCAGGCCATGAAATCTAACGCTCACATTTGTTCGCCAATTTAGGGCAAAATACCCAAACTCTGGCGAAAGAACGCGAAACTTGTTACCGACATCATTTAGCCTATTTGTACATATATTTACACCCATGTTTTTACATCGGGCGTGTTTCCCTATAGGTATGCAAATCGAAAAAGTAACAAAATAGTACGAGGCAAGACATAGAAAGAGTATATGAAATATTTCCTTACATCTATTGTTTAAATTTCTTTTTCAAAAGGCTTACAAAATATTTACTCTAAGACACACTGCTTGAAACGCTGCGCTTCGAATGCTTCGTCCATAAAACCATACTGAAATAGATGTTGCTTCTAGAATCAACTTCGTGTTAAATCTCATTTCGCTTCGTTTTCGTAATTTTCAGTGGCACTTTTTAATTTGCCATTTTGAAATCTCAAAAAAAGTGATAGATTCCAGCTTTCTAGTCCTTCTTGTTTATATCCTTAAATACGGTGAGTTAGTTTTAGAAACACAGTTTTAAAAACGGGATGAAAGTAATGCCGTTAGACCACTCAAGAGCAAATCTAGCGGTAATGACTATTCTGTCTGAACGCAAACTTTAAACCCACTCTCGTGCCTCATTTCATATTTACGAATTGTAATCTACGTTATAGAGAGTGGGAGCATCGGTAGATTCATATTGACACATTACGAACTGTCACTTCGATGTCCATTTTAAGAAATAATAGGTTCATCTTCTCATTACCATACAAATACTGTAATGCTCAACCGTTACGACCGACACCACGCTCGACCGTAACACGTGGAGTAAGGTCAGATAAACTATATAGGCTGACAAAGAGAGTGGGAACATCGGTAGATTCATGTGACACATTATGAGCTGTCATTCCGATGCTCCTTTTAACACATAATAGGTTAATATTCTCATTACCATACAAATACTATATATAAGGTGTCATAATTCAAGCACGACGAGGATTCAACTTGATACCAAGTGATTCCCAGTCATATACGTATTATACTGACTGAAATAAGCATTGCGGGCGCCTGGGGAGAGCAAACAGTTTGTTTATGAGGTCAACACGTACACTAGATTGATCATGCTAGCAAGGTACGGAAGACAGATCCCGTTGGGATACCATACAGATGAAGTGTGCGGTTATGCTGGCCCCGCACGGATCAATGCATTTACGCACTAACACACAGGCAGCATGCGCAACCCACACAGTACATGTGTATGTTAGCTCAACACGCGTGATCAAATCTGTTGCAGGTTAAGGAAAGCAAAACAGGCTTCACCCACCAAGCGCTTCACTCTTTCCAGTTTAGCAGTGCAAACGCTGGTAAGGGGAGTGTACTTGCTTCTCTCCAGAGTGTTTCTGTATTAAGGTGGAAAACGCAGAGGGCGTTGCGAAACGAGCTGGCTTAAAGCCCCTTCATGTTTCAAAAGTAGCGCAAGGTTCGTCGATGCACGAGGCACGTGCAACGTGCAGCCCTTGGGAAGATCATGGCGGCACAGCGCAGCACTGAGCTAGATTTCGGAGCGCCATGAATTTCCCAGAAGTGGCGCGCGGCACGTGCCTCGAGCATTTTTACAACAATGA
>JAZHYW010055708.1:0-45828 GCA_037355805.1 Ixodes ricinus | reverse complement strand
ATAGGCGCCCTCGGAATGCAGTGCGCCATAGACAAAAAAGAACGCGAACACGGGAACACACATGAAAAATGCAATGTAACGGCGCATTCAAAATTAGTCGTTAGTTTTTTTAGAGAGCCGCAGTTTCGTAGGGCGACATTGTTACCCGTTGAAGATTATAAAAAGTGCAGTACAACTGTTAGCTCGGGGTCTTTAACGTGCATTAGTAGTATATCTGGTACACGATCGCACGACGGTAGGATGCAGATGGGCGACTGAACCCAGGGTCCCTGCTAAAGCCCCTTGATAAAGGCGTTTTTGCAAGTACTGCCAACCATTGTTGTGGAAACGCACAAGACACGTGCCACGAGCGGGTACTCCGCCGCCATTCGCTTTCAAGGGCGAGTCATTTTAGTGCTGCGCCGCAATTTTGCCTCCAAGGGCCACCCAAGAGACGGAGCTCATGCACCGGCACATTTGACGTTACTTGAATGACAAACGCAAACATATCAGGGGATTTAGTCCCTGCAGGTTCTGCGGCGTGAGCTCCGTGCTTTTTGAACGGAGCTCGCGCTCGAGCATTTCTCCACGTGCTCTGATCTGCGGTGCCACAACACACTCGGCCAACGATCCCCCACCGCACTAATTGGTTTAGCCTGTGATCTAAACCAAATAAGCTACGCTTAGAGTATCGGTACTTTTTTCCCCCGATATTGTTGTGGGCGCCGCCATCGTGGTGATTATGTAACAAATCAAACGCAACTGCTGAGCGTTATGATTCGAAAGTGCTACTTCCTCAGCATTAGTTTCGGTTTCAGGAAGCTCATGTAATATTGCTTTGCTTTGTCGCGAACTGTTTAATCGTTTGTGGAGGACGGAAAAGCGTTTCCTGTGATTTCATATAAAGCTTCAGAGAACTGACAACAATCATTTTAAGCACCAAGATGTGTATGAAGCGTAGCTGATAGGCACAGAAAGAGAACGAACAGCTTAACTTCGCGCTCTTGGCGTTGCTTCAGTGGCCTCATCAGCCCATAGCTTTGGCTGCGCTCGAACTAAGGTAAAGCAAAGCAAATATTCAGATCTTAGGATTTCACAAGCCAAACCAACAAAAATCACTTGACACGCCCCAATAAAAAAGAAAAAAAAAAGAAATGCGGGTTTATTTTGACTAACTGGAGAGGCTTTTGACGTGCAATTGAAATAATATCATTGTCACTTAAGAACCACCGAGGTGGTTTTTGAAACAAAATATAGTCCAATCATTCCGATAAGCATAGTTTGATTGCGAAAAATATTTTTGCAAGTGATAAAAACATTAAAATGTTTTCGCATGCGGGGCGGAATCTGAAATGGCAAAATGCATTTGATGGCACCCATTTCATTTGGATCGGTCGGCATGTGTACCGACCACGGTGTAAGATACACTCTTTAGGTGAGAACATGGCGGGGCTGAACGCGCGGCGCGAGGAATCAGATAGCGTTCGTTCGACGGGCATCCGAAAGGCTGCATCATTCCGCGGCCACCGTGCCCACGGCTGACAGTGACGCCGGCGGCCAAACGGCGAAACTGTGTGAGAGCGAAAAAAATCATCTCGTTGCCATGACACCCCGGTATCACCGTGGTCTTTCTGCACGAGCGACAACCTCGCTGGAGCTCTGCGCGTGTGGAGCATGAGGCGGCGCGAGCCGTCTTGTGCACTGCTGCCTGCCTCCCGCGTCTTACACCGTGCCCATTACGTGCCCATCAAAAGTAGCGCAAGGTTCGTCGATGCACGAGGCACGTGCAACGTGCAGCCCTTGGGAAGATCATGGCGGCACAGTGCAGCGGTGGGCTAGATTTCAGACGCCATGAATTTCCCAGAAGTGGCGTACGGCACGATGCCTCGAGCATTTCTACAACAATAAATGGCGCCACTTTTCCCAGGATAGAGGGGCTTTACGTGCCCACGGGTCGACGAGTCACCTGCCGGCGCCGCTTGAAAGCATAGTGAGAGAGAGAAAGAGAGGGAGTGAAAAGCGAACTTTGTCGCGAGTAAAGAGCACCAGAAGGCCTCCTTTCCCCCTATATTCTGTCGAAGCTGTTTGACCTGCGATGTTTAGTCCTGCTTCCGAGTATATCCCATAAGGTGGTTATGTGACCATCTAGCTGTATCCTCATTCATTTCAGAATTTAAAAAAAAATGTTTATTGACGCGGGCCGATGACAATTTTGAAAAACAGTTGATTCTAAGTTATCACAATTATTGCACATAAGTCATGCACATCAAAATGCTGAAACGGGGAATGACGCAAAAAAGAAACACCCTTCGGGTTTAAATTTTCCTAATTTCTCAGTTTACCTTTCTTCTAACTAGAGTGTAACAAATAAAATAATATTGTTTTGGTTTGTGATTTCTTGTGTCCAATGTTTGTACTGTAACGAGAAAGTAACGGCGTTACTGTTTTTGCAATAACTCTAACACGTTACCTTTCGAAGCCGGTAACTGTAACCGTAACAGAGTTATACTTTTTCCTCCTAGGTAACTGTAACACTGTTACTTTTTACTGGTAACATGCCCACGACTGCCTGGAGCGCTCCTTGGACTGCAGTGGTTAGCGTCTATATTCCGGCCATACATCAAAAGTGGTTCCGAAGTGCCAACAAATGACGTGGAGGAAGTCGGCATGCCATGTCCGTGTGATGATCCTAGTAATTAATGCTAAATATCCCTCAAAACAAAACAAAAAAGAAAAAGGTACTTGCGAACAGGAGTGCCGCACCTGGTCCCAACCAACCATTGGCTGAAGCTGGACAACGACCTGCTGCGGAACAGGCGTCTGCCTCATCCATCACCGGTGCTGTGCACCACACCACGCCGGAATGGCCAGGACCGGCGACAGCGTGACACTGGCACGACTTTTTACGACACTGTAAACACTCCAGTCACCCTAACCCTACCGCCAGGGCGGAGATACCCAGCCCGGTCGGCCATTCCTGACGCCGGTCCTGGGCACGGAAGATCGATGCTTCACATGAGGCCAGAGTTCCAGAGTGGGCGGATGAAACAACAAAAAAAGGTTAGTTATTTGTACATTGAATCTCCCGTTGGCCAGAATAATTTAGATACCACCCGATTCTCCATTAGATTGTTTCAGCATCTACTAACCCCATGATTGCTCACTTTTACTTAATTCCAACTGCCATGATAAAAAAGGACACTAAGAATCATGCTGGCTGCGCAAAATAATAAAATAGCTGACTCGTATCATAGAACCCAGCTCCCCTAT
Organism: Ixodes ricinus; assembly: GCA_037355805.1. NCBI lineage: Eukaryota > Metazoa > Arthropoda > Arachnida > Ixodida > Ixodidae > Ixodes > Ixodes ricinus. The sequence goes on along the minus strand of JAZHYW010055708.1, from coordinate 42,579 downwards.
CCTACTATTATTGAAGTAGGTGAAAACAATACATAGAATGTGACGAATGTAAAATGCCGCCGTATACTTAATTTTTACAAAGACAAAAATGAATGAACAAATGCATTTCAGCGCGGAAAAGTGCTATTTCATTACCAGTATCGAATTCGGATAGCTCTCAAAGAAAAGCAATGCAATTACCCCGCAAAATATTTGAGAAATAATTGCCATAATTTCTGAAAATAAAAGAGTGATTGTAAATAGTTACTCTGCGTGCTATAGTCGTAACTGTAACACCTACTTGCCGTGAACTACGAGTTCTAACTGTAAATGATTACATTCTGTGTGCTAATAATTCTAATTGTAACTTTTTTTTTAATTGGTGAAGGAAAGAAAGTACACGAGGAGGTTGACTCAGCGCTTGTGCTGGTCGGCTACTTCGTGATTACTTGCTTTGTGTTAGTAGTTATTATTGTAATGAACCACTTTTAGAGCTAAGTAGTTGTAATTGTAATTAAATTACACTCTAGAACTTATCCAGGGCATCGTGGCCACGTGACGGGCCGTAGTCCGCCTGTCCGACGCACGCTGTCTGGCTGGTCTGGCCCCTGAGATGGCGAGGTCATTTTCGAGGGAACCATAGCTGGCCTGCAGCGCAGCGACCACTTCTTCGGAGCACCGCCAGCGGGCGCCGCGAGCGGCGTGAGGTGAGAGGGGGCGAAGAAAGGAGGACAGCCGGTGGTCGTCGGTCGCCCGCGCGCACCTACCAGCACAGAGCGGGCGCAATAGCAGTGCAAGTCGTCCTTGGACACTCGTCGGGTAGCTGTTTCTTGCGGCGCGCGCGGTGAACGGATTTGTGCCGAAACGTCGTCATGGGATCGCCGTGTCTGTGAGCCAGTGGATCCCGGATAACCTTCTGGTGTCTCACGAAGGACCAGCGGCAGCTTTTCGGTGAGTCGGAGCCCCTGGGCCACCTGTTCACCCTCTGGGGGTTCCGGGCTCGTCCCTGGCGCGGCGTTCGAACCCCCCGCGCTTTTCGAGCGGGCGTGATCGTCGTGCGTGCCGTGGGAGTCGCGCCGCGAACTTGGCCGGGGCGCTTCCCAAGTTAGGCCTCCGCGCCGAATGAGGTTGCAAGTTCAACCTACGTGTCTCGCCTTCGCTGGCGTTGTTGTCGTCGTCTTCTCCGCTGGCGTTTCGTCTACGGCCTTTCGAAATGGAAGGAGTGCCCAGCCTGGCAGAACGGCACGCGTTGTCGCTGTCTTTGGCGCTCCCCAATCAACGCCCCAAACTTTTCGCAAAGTCACGGGAGGGGGTCAAAAACAAACGCTGGTGAACATTTCTGGGCAAGGTGGTTTGCGGGAACAGTACAAACTGCAGCCATCCTTCGTCATTTTTTTTTTTTTGCATACTTGCCGTTTAATAAAGATCGTCCACACTGTTGCGTGGAACGCGAAGCTTCGGTTCGAATCTTTGAACTCTGACAAATAGATACATAACTGAACGCTGTGGGGTTTGCAGGCGCAGAACGAGGTGTGGGTGTTGCATTGCCTTGTCATTGAACGTCCGCGGTACAGTGACAGACTACGCGATCGTTTTTTTTTGTTTTGTTTTTTCCTCAAAATTTTGTTGCTGAGATGAACTGACGGGCTTGTACTGGTTTGTGTTGGCGCCGCCCTGAGTGGGCCGTGGTGTTACTGTAATCGCTACTGCGGGTTTTTCCATTTCCTAAGCGGACTGACAGGTGTTGTTTGTTCTGGCATGTTGCTACTGCAATCCGTGCTTCGGGTAATACGATCGGTTGACACGGTTCACGGCAGGTAGAAAGCGCTCAAAAACTTTATTCGGTGTATTTTGTTTTTCTTTTTATTTGAGCTGCTTTATTTTCTTGCGTAGAGTGCTTGTTAGGTACTCTAATGACATCACTTGGGAGGTGGGCCGATTCACCCGTTGGCCGAAATGCGGCCCACCGCGCCCGTCTCGTGGTTGGCGAGGACGGAGAAATAGTATCCGGGATTCCGACGGAAAGGGGTGCGGAGCTGGGCGACCGTCGCTTCCGGTTCCTCACCTTCGTCTCTTCGAAAGGTGACAGCGACGGTGGGACAGGTGTGTCACTTGTAACTAGGACTCCGTGTGTTCGGTGTCCTTGTTACGCCTGAAAAGTAATCCCCGAGCCAGTTTTCTCGGAATCGAAGAAAATAGAAATACCCCAAATTAGAAGAAAAACAAACAAACAAAAAGCCTTACAAAAGAATATCGCTGTGGCTAGCGTTACGTCCGGACGGAGCACTGAAAAGCGTATACCTAACCCCCCCCCCCCCCCCGCCCTCCTCTCTCTCCCCCGTGAACCTAGGGAAGGCGGAGATTCGGACGTAACTTGAGTTACGTCGGACGTTTCGAAAGAATATTCACATGCTTTTTTTTTTAACATTTGTTGCTGGGCTAGTTGGCGCATGATGCTGATGAAACTTGTATGTGCGAACAGAGACGAACACGGAGAAGCTTGGCATCCGCCTCTGCCAACGCACATTCTAAGCGGATTTTTTTTTTTTGACCCGGAGCATGGTTTGTACTGCAATGTCCGAGACGCCGTATCTTTTTGGGGAACCACACCTTCGTCTTGTTTCCTTCTCTTGTCGGTGTCGTTTTCCAAGTATATTCGGCTCGCGCACGTGTTCACTCGAGGCTGGGGAATACTACGGTCGTGTCCGGTTTTCTTCGACATAATCCACGATAAACGCCGATCGCTCGCCTACACCGAAAATACGGACACCAAACCTGTAAGAAAAAAAGGAAAGGGTGTTCCGCCATTTCCGAATTTAAAGAAACGTTGATGCGCGCCAAAAGTAAGTTCTATTCGTGCGCGCATCTTCACCGCTAGTGTCATGTGCTCTCAAAGAAGCCACACTCATTCTGCGTGCACATCTTTCCAGCGTGCTCAGACAAAAAAATTGCCGAGTCACTGGGCTGAGCGCGTGCGTCGCCTTCGTCTGATGTTCTACAGAGAAAGGACTGTTGCGGATGCTCTGAACGAGTTGCACATCCGAGTAGACCAAGATGGCAGCGCGCAAAAGGCGTCACCAATGCGCTGCTCAAGTTCGTCTGCTTCTTTTGCAGGGATCGTGGTGATGTCAGAATAGCGAGCTCTGATTGGCTCTGATGGGAAGGATAGTGGGTAGACCTCAATGCAGCTTGCTTTGAGGTCTACCCACTATCCTTCCAATCAGAACTCGCTATTCTGACATCACCACGATCCCTGCAAAGAAGCAGACGAACTCGCGCTCCGCATAATAATAGTCTTTATTCATTCATAAGAAAGAAGCGACACAGATTCAGGTCTGCCTAAGCCTAATTACATTGTTGGTGGAAAGTTGGGCGCGTTTGCTGAACGTGGTTACGAACAGTGAACAGCGCCGAAAAAATAAATAGATAAACAAACGGACGAGGAGGCACGGCGAATATTGGAGTGGTCAGGAATAAAAGTAAAACAAAGAGAGAAATATATCTATAATTATATTATAATATATATTTTACATTATTAGCACGTTTTATTTTATCGAATTCATCCTGTATCTAGGGCAGTTATTGCCTTCCCGCGCTTTCTGCTGGAAAGTGACAGCGCATGTGTCGTTTACAGTGGGTTAGGTTTTGTCAAAAATTGTACCTAGACACAAGAGAACCATAACGCGCTTGGTCGGGTCGCTTTCCTTCTTTAAAGGGATGATGTTTTGATATTCAGTCCAGCTCATAGGCGTGCGCACAGGGGGCAGGGGGCGGCCGCCCCATCTAATCATCTAGGGGGGGGGGGGGCGCAAAGTTGGCCCGACACAAGCCGCGACTGCGCCGGCGGTATGGTTTCTTTTTCGAAAGCATAAAACACCGACGGGGGGGGGGGGGCGCTCTGGGAAAACCTCGCCCCCCCCCCCTAATGAAAAATCCTGCGCACGCCTATGGTCCAGCTTAATTTCACCCGCACAATCATTGTAGAAACGCGGTTTTTAGGCCCAAATAGAATACGGCTTGGTCTTTATATTTTGGAAACGCAACCGTAAAAAAACTTCATAATTTTCGACCCGAAAATTATGGCGAAAATTTGAATACTGGTACGTTTCTCCCACGGTATGGCGACTTTTGTGCCCGCGATATATTCCCGAGAGCAGCACTTCGCAAAATTAGAGTATATGCTTTTCGAGGGACAAGCAAACTTCTTGCTGGGTGTGAATTCTGCGAGGTGAGACCAAGCTTGGAAGAAACGCGGTGGGGTTAGCCCCGCAAGTATGACCCGATGTTCATTTTCTTTCGGTCGAGCCTCTTCCGGGCCAAGAGCTTATCGTAGAGGACAAATTTCACCGTGAACTTTGTTCGAACGATGTTCTGCATCTTCCATCGAATATAAGATGGGGAAAGGTCGAATAAACAAGCCGCATCGTGCAGTTTGACGAGTCTTCGCCCCCTCCATTACAAACAGCAATAGCTGGCCTTGACAATAGCATCTTCAGATTTCGAATACGATGCAGTAAAAATGGTGCACGCGCATCGTTATTTTGTGTTGTGTAATGATAGCAGTGGAGCAAAATGCCCATTTTTGAACTCGCAACAAGAACAATTATCAGTTTATCTGAAATACTGTCGGTCCTACGCAGGGCCTAGATACGATAGGAGGGAAAATAATAATAAAAAAAATCATAGAAACACTGAACAAAATGTAAGGGCGCAAACGAGCTGCGGGTAAACGACACAACACTAAAAAGTCTCTAAAACTTTTTAGTGTTGTGTCGTTTACCCGCAGTCTCGGGTTTCTTCAACCATAGAAACACTCACGAAAACTTTACACACCGCTAAAATCGTTCCAATACAGTGCTAGAACCTTGTTTCATTCTCGCACTGTTAAAGAAAGAAAACATTATGTGAAGCAATTTTGAAAGCGTTCGCTGTTCTACATATCTAAAGTCAGGCACGTATCCAGGGGGGGGGGGGGGGGGCGAAATCTTCGATTTTGCTGGGACCTCCCTCTCCCCGTCCCCTCATACAGCATTTTGTCACGGGCGGGTCCCCCTGAAACAAAATCCTGGCTGTGCCTGTCTAAAGTTACCGTGTGTTCTGGGAAGGTGGCGCCATTGTCTTCCCAGCCTGCTAGCCGGCATACAGACGACCAAAACCTCGCGAGGCGATTGGCTATGCAGTCTCCGTTCCTATTCGGCCAATCGCCATTTCGGCCCCTTCAAATCTTCGAAGCTGCGAGAGGGTCGTTCTAATCCAGTCGCACCAAGGACCACCAAGGACCATCATCACGCGGGAAGCGTTTCTCGCCGATATAAGCGTCTTTGGCACTGCGTATGCTATTAGCTTATCAATCATGGCCATCTCCACGGATCTCTTACAATGATATTGCTCTTCTCGCGTATTCCAAAAGAGGAGATTATTTTCAATGCCTCCAACCACCGACACCTCATGTGGTGGCGGTACGAAGATGTACGCTTGTTTCGCCAAGACGCTTTGCAGCAGCTGTTGACGAGCGCCGCCATAACGGACCTTCAGTTTTTGTTTTCCTTATATTTCGATCACTTCCCTCCATCATTACCGCAGCAGGACAGGTTATTGCCTTTTAAGTGTTACTGTGTTCTTCTCTCCAGCATCGGCCTTGTGTGGAGGCTCGCCAAAGCCCGCTTCAGTGGCTCGCTATCTCGGTAAGGCGAGAGAAGGTCAGCAATGGCGGTTGCAGTCAGGCGCGTAGCGCTATACAAGAAACGTTTCTATAAAGTCACCGTTGAGGATTTCGATCGGCTCACCAGGAACGGAGAGGCCGAGGAGAAATTGTTCCGTTTCATGAGCCAAAATGGCGACCATAGGGAGGCTTGGCGCTAGTTTCCCACGATCCAGTTACTTTATACATATCTGGTATGCTCGCTACTCCAGAAGCCGGCTTCTCACCGTTTCCTGCGCGCTCCTGGTGTGGGCGGACACGTCTGTTCAACAGCACGTTGGTCCATAGTGGTGTTGGCTTGACTCGCCTTCCGCAGCAACGAGCCGACGTTGGCCGGGCTGTGAAGATCGCACGCTGTGCTGCGATCTTTTGGAAACATTGGAGCGGTGTAATACGTGACGTGTTTTTATTTTTATACCGGTGACACGGGTGGGTAACGAACGAAAGCAAGAAAGACAAAATTTCCAATTACGAAGCAAACTTTTATCGCGTCGTCATTAAAAAAATGAAAGAAATGAAAGGGAGGCTCGACAAACATGTTTGGAGGTATTTTGATGACGTTGTGAAGACTCGCCCCGACCGAGACCGTCCAAGGTCACCGGGGTTGCCAGCCTACTTCGTGTCTTTTGTCTCCTTCGAATCGTTTGCTCGGCGGATGTCCAAACGATTTGGCGTGCCGAGTCATCGCGGCGTGTACGGCGGCGGCGGAAAATTAGTCCCATTTTATCCCCGTATCTGTTGCTCGGGTTTTCACGAAGGTAGCACGCTCGTCCCTGTCTCCGATGTTATTTCTGGGTAAATTGGGCCGTTGTCAGCGTCCTCCACTTCCTTCCAAGGTCCGAAAAGAGGAGCGCGTCGCTTTTTTACCCCTCGTCTCGTAAGCGGTGAGCCAAATAAGGCTCGATCCAACGGCGTCTGTATGACGAGGCCTTGTTTGTGACGTCACGTGCCAGCGCGAGCTACAGGTTGCTGAGACACAATTGCTACGTCGGTGCTCGGCTGGGACTCGGATTCGTCGGCGATTGGACGAAAGTCCCAGCCGAGCAGTGACGTAGCAGCCGTGTATGACCTGTGCCACGCGATTGCCGCCGGCACGTGACGTCACAAATCCAGCACTACGGCCTTGTTATGTACAGGTTGTACGAAAACGCTATTCGGTCGTTTTTTTTTTTTTTCTTGTGAATTTGAATATTACGAGAAACCAACCTCCGGGTTTGACGTCATACCCGGAGGTTTCACCTACAAAGATGTAATAGGAAATTAGGAATTTATATGCCTTCCTTATTCAATGAACTACCATAGTCTTTAATTGTACCTAACCTCCTTGAGAATCCCGAAAAAAAGAACTAAAGAAATGGTGCCACTCTTCTATGTTCCCTAAAATTGTGAGAGGAATTTATTGCGAATTTTATGGTGATAAAAAAAACTGCGCCGACTTGACATAACAAAATAAACAATTTAATCAAACGTTTCGTCTCCCATGCGGGAGACATCATCAGTGAAACCTTCACGCAGGAATGAGAGAAAAAACTTCGACAGTCCTATTTAAGCAACTCGAACCGCGGCCCCCTTCCCGATGTGTACGCGGATTTGCTTAAATAGGACTGTCGAAGTTTTTTTCTCTCATTCCTGCGTGAAAGTTTCACTGATGATGTCTCCCGCATGGGAGACGAAACGTTTGATTAAATTGTTTATTTTGTTATGTCAAGTCGGCGCAGTTTTTTTGATCATTATGAGTCCCGGCTTTTGGAATATTTTTTGAATTTTATGGTTTCCGTATCTTTGTTTTTGACTGATTGCTTTTGGCCTAGTGTGCCATGTGCCCGAGTCTCTGCTCGATCCATATTTTCCTCCGTTATTTTTTGTTTTCTCTGGCTGTAGAATTTTTTTTCCTTCGACATGGAATTTTTGGTGTGTTCATCTTTGTTGCATTTTCTTCTCTTATTATCGAGTCCACATTCGTTATGTTTGTTTGTTTTACATGGAGCATGCATTCGTTGTATTTACTTGTTTACATCGAGGTGATTTGTACATGTATTTGTGCTGGTGGCCTGGCCCTACGTTCAAGCACAACGCTGCTTTTTTTTTTAGGCCAGCATTATTGTTTTTGTCATTTATTTGAATAAGGTGTTATTATTATTGTTCTTATTATTATTATTATCATTATTCTATTCCTGCGCTTGCATGCTTGCGATGGAACGCGTTCAGCGTTTCTGATTGCTCGGGCAAGGCACGCGGAAGGTGGCGGAAATGTCGAATTCGCCGGGAAGGAGGGGGACGGGGGCTTCGGCGCTATTTCGAAAGTGCTTCCGTGGTTGCTTGGCGCGTCGATCTCAATATATAAGTTTTGATATTCGTGATCCTGGAGGCCAAACGAAGAGGCGATTTGAAAGTCTTTTTCTTCCAATACGGAACCGCCTCAGTTGGCAGAACGGTGCCTGGAGTGGAGGCCTCTTTTCCTCTCCGGCATTCGATCTGGTAAAGCGGAAAGAACGAAGTCTTCAGAAAAAAAAGCCAAAGTAAAGACATAAAAAAAATCGCCTCTTTTTGTTTAGCTTGCTTGAACCTTTGCATTATTTTTATTATAATTAGAACGTCTGTCGTCACGTTTTCAACTCTAAAACCTTTTAGCATAAAAAAATAAGACTTCCAGGCTGAACATTTCATACTTCTGCAAAAAAAAAAAAAAAAACTATTTTGATCTATAATTTTAAGTTGCGGGTTTAGCCGATTCAATAGAACTGTTGAACGATTTCTGACGCAAATCTCACCCGACACTGCCAAAGTCGGCAGTATGATGGCCGTCGACGAAAGCCGAATGAATCCTACCGATGGCGTCACGCTGAGCGTTTGACCGATCCTGGAGGGCGGGCCGGAGCGACGCCTTTGATCTCGCTGCAGGTCGGCCATAGTGGCCCGCGCAAGTACGCGTTCTTTTACGGCCGGGACGTTTTGGGGCCCCTCTGATGACCGACAGCGGAGAGGGGGCCAACCCGGACCTACGGCGGGCAGCGCAACGCGGAGGGATTTCCTCGTGGCTTTGTGTCCGGGCGCGGAGAAAGGCCTGAATGGGGGGAGGCCGCGCCAGCGACGTCGGGATGAATCAGGGCGTAGCCTTGGGCAGCGGTCGGCCCGCGCCAAAGTCGCCGGCGACGTCACGCTGCCTTCGCTCCGGTCACGTGGCCCCCGAAACGCGCTGGGAAGTACACGACACGCCAGAGGTCTCCGACGCGGTGCCGCCGACTGGGCAGGTTTTCGGTTTACGTCGTCTCACCGCCTTTGGGAAACGTCGTCTGCGGATCCCCAGGTGGCGGGTTCGAATCCCGGCCGAGGTGCCCGTAGTCTGACGGGAGGCTCTTTGCCGAGAAGGCGCCATATAACAGACGTTTCAGTTGCACGCCGAGAGATCCCCAGCTGGTCGAAATTGACCCTCAGGCCTTTGCTGGGGCGTGCCAGATGCCCTTCCTTGGTTTGGCACGCAAAACCCCAAATTTATGACATCATCAACTCTTACTAAAGCGACTGAACCTGTTTTTTTTCTTTCTTTCTTTTTCCTGAAAACTGCATTTTCATAGTATTACTATATCAAAGTACGTTTATACTAATATGGTAGAGGGAACGAACAGACGGGGTTGTTAACAATGATAATTTGTGAAGACATTTCAAGTGTTTCACCTCTTTGACCGGAACATGTTACTAAATTACTCACTTTTAGTTGGACGACCATCTCCATCCATCATTCATCTTGCCACCACATTGCGTACTCCCTCGCATTGATCACCACGCAAAGTTGGCCTCCTTTCATCCGAAATACAGTATTTTTTAATTCCATCTTTCTGGCGACATCTGTGGATTGGGGCGGCCTGCCTGAAGCCGTCGTTTCAACGCAAGACTTCAATTCATTCTGTGAAATGTCTCCCTTGGAGTAAAGGTTCGTCCCTTGGGTGAATAGATGATGACTGCCGAGCGGTGTCTTGCGGGGCCAATCGTTTGATGAGCCTTGTTCGGTGGGTGATCAGAAGAGTGCAACAGATGCGGGAGGACTTCATCTAAACCGTTTATTTAGACGTTACGAGCTCTTTTACACAGTATATACAAAGCTAATTTCGCCGTCCTTCAAACTAGTCCAAGTCCAAGCCAAAAAGGTTCCTCTCTCTCCCCAGTCTCGGGCTTTTGAGGGCGCTGACACCCTCACTCTCAGGCGAGGATCAACCAATCATTTCAAAGTTTTCCTGGAACCACGTGACGTCCACCGTCCAATAGTTGGCAAGGGCGTCGACACACATTCGTTAACTTGCCAACGGACTACAGCCGACAGCTCCGTAACTTCGTCCGTGCATCCCGTTGCAGACAGAGCGGCGCCTCTCCGGAACCCCCAGGTTGAAACCCAAGAAGCCCCGTAGAATAGCGCAAGCCTCCAGATTCAAAACGAAACACATTACTTCCCGAGGGGTCATCCCGATGGGGGAGACACATGGAAGACGCTTTCCAAGGGGGCCACGTCGGCGGAAAGGCCCACGCGGTCCCTCCAGATAAACAAAACCGCACAAAACGACCGGGGAGGGAACAGCAAACACGCCGCCAGACAAGACGACCGTCGTCCGGCCGATCGAGAAACCAGCCATCTTCACCAGAACCCTTAAGGCCCGTTCACACTCTTACGACCTCTTAAATCTTGGTTCCTTACAACCTCTTAAACCAGAGGACACAGTGGCGCCATCTATCGGGTTGCAGTGTAAACTTGACAATCCGGCATATTTTCTATTTCTCCCGCGCATTATCCTTTCTTTCTTGTCTCGAAAAACTTTTGGAAACGTTATAAACGAGCCTTTCTCATAGGTATTACGCACATTCGACCTCGAAAATGCCGCAAAACCGTCGCTCTTGTGAAATGCAGTTCCACGATCACCGCATAGATGGCGCCAGAAATGAAATTTTAAGAAGTTTTAACAGATCTGGTCTCTCTCGGTCGAAGTCGGTCGCAAGAGTGTGAACGGGCCTTTAAGGCCCGTTCACACTCTTACGACCTCTTAAATCTTGGTTCCTTACAACCTCTTAAACCAGAGGACACAGTGGCGCCATCTATCGGGTTGCAGTGTAAACTTGACAATCCGGCATATTTTCTATTTCTCCCGCGCATTATCCTTTCTTTCTTGTCTCGAAAAACTTTTGGAAACGTTATAAACGAGCCTTTCTCATAGGTATTACGCACATTCGACCTCGAAAATGCCGCAAAACCGTCGCTCTTGTGAAATGCAGTTCCACGATCACCGCATAGATGGCGCCAGAAATGAAATTTTAAGAAGTTTTAACAGATCTGGTCTCTCTCGGTCGAAGTCGGTCGCAAGAGTGTGGACGGGCCTCTATACTTGGTATTTACCTAAACCACTGCCGTATGTAGCACCCGGAGTTATTTAGTTCTTATTTCTCTAATTTCTTAAATAACATTTACATAAATAAATAAATACTATAATAGTCATAATAATGATAAACAGTCCATCCATTGTCTGCGGTGTACCCCGATCGATATAGTGATCTTAAAAAAAAAAAAACATAGTATATCAATTTCTGAATTTTTTCAAGCAATACACTACACATACCTTTCCCCCCGCCCCGGTTTGGTTCTAGGTTCCTTTCTATTTGTAACATTCATCAACGCCAGAGCGTTGATAAATGTTACTTACAATAATATTGTAATATTTCTGTCGATGTGCCGATAGTACGTACTAGTACTTTCGTTTCTAACGCAAGCGTGCCGGTACTGTGAGCTGATTCTAACCGCACCTTAGACGGAAAAATGCTCAGTGTGCAGGCGAGCTACATGATGCTCAACCCCGTCTGTGGCAGTGACAACTTGGAGAAGAGGGCATGGGAGTTTGAGACGCTAGCCGTCCCTTTCTCCCATTTCTGACTGTTTTAACTCCTTTTCCTCCCTTTGCGTCATGCCTGTACCTTAGAAAAGCTCTCCCGTTGGTTCGCTTCCTGCCAGTTATCATAAAACGAAGGAAAACAAAACTACATTATTTTTTGGAGCGAAAAATATAAATAAATGAAGGCGTAACTTCTCGATTGCGTTTTTATTCTCAAGCGTCACTGTCTGTAAGAACTATGGCGCATTCACGTTCGTGCACATTGCTACCAAAACAAAGGGTAACTCCCTCAAAAATTGTAGCTGCCATGTAATCTTGCCGTATCCTCAAACTAGCTACACGTGTACAGAAACAATCCGCCTGGTTCATCTAGCCGTCTTTTGTCCCTACGCCTTTTCCTTTTTAGTTTACCACTTTTCGTTTTTGTTGTATTTTGATTACGATATGGGCCCATTGTACTCGTATACCTCTCGATGTATTGTTTGTAGTCGCGACAACCTTGAGGCCTTTTGTACTTTTATTGAGCGCAGTAATCGCGTAATGTTTCATTTCGTCTCATAATTTGACATGTGGTCATTTTATGTTCTCGGTAATCGCAGTCGCAGAGTGCCCTGTCGTTGTATTGCGTGCTTTTGCATATAACTCTGCGTCATGAACATGAGGAAGGAACAAGGGGACGGCAACGACAAAGAACAAGTTGTCGTTGTTGTCCATCCCCTTGTCCCTTCCTCATATTCAGTACCCTTAAGAACACGCTCGTCCTTCACGGAACTAGGCGTCCATCGCCTACTAACCCTTGGAATAGCAAAAAATCCTTGAACAGTCTTTTTTTATTGGATTTAGGAACCTTCGATCTTTCGTCCAAGTTTGGCGAAGTCCGACTTTGTTGACGAACTTCTACACAAAATTTCGAAAATTTGGGAAGACATAATGTACTGTACTGGTAGTCTGTCTCAAATTGAACATAATAATGATGCATGTTTTCATGAGTCAGTATATTATTTTTGAGCCCTTAGTCGTTCGTTTTATATAATATGGAACAATATGTTCGATTAGTATTGTTCTCTGCCTAGGCGGCGTCTGCTGGTTTTCGGTGTCTGCGCGTGCGCATAATGGTCGGACATCAGTCGAACTTTTGTCGAAACTTCGCGCTCAAGGTTCGAAAAAGCCAAACTTATAGTCCAACGCTAACCTCGGCAGGTGAGACAGCTTTTTCCTTAGCGAATTTCTTTATGCATCGCTTTGCGCGCCAAGCCGCCTGTTCCCACCACGAGTGAAACCGCGTTTTTTTCACCGAGGGTTCCTGGCGTAAGCTCCGCGGTCCGCCTTTCATCCTTCACCTAAAGGCCCGTTCACGCACTTGCAGCCGAGTAGGACCGGCACTTGCGGTCGAGTAGGACCGGCCGAGACAAGACTGGGTTTAAGCCTCTCGCGACGGCTTAGGACCTGCTCCGCAGCACCGCATCCGGTCCTACGCCGTCGCGAGATGCTTACAAACCGGTCTCGTCTCTGTCGGTCCTACTCGGCTGGCGGGCGGTAAACGGGCTGCAAGAAATACTTTCAACGAAATTTGAAATATTCCCGTCGTGTTCAAAAATAGGTTGAATATGATTTACAATATCCGTAAATGTCAATCGCACGTTTGTATTTTGATCCTGGTGGCTGTATTTTTCGTTATAAACGGTCCACTCTGGCAAGCGCTCGGAGAAGGCCCAGCTAGAGCACGTGACATCCAATGCAATCGTGACGTAGGTCGTCTCAAGATGAGCAAAGCCACGGCGAGGCTGACGTCGAGAGGATGGCCTAGTCGTTCCAGCCACCGAAGTGGCTGCTTGTGCGATTTTTGAGTGACGGTTAATCTTCTATAATCTTCTAGGGGGACAATAGCGACTTCTGCGACACGCAAAAGGGATTCTCGGGAAGAGGGGAGTTCCTCTTCCCCTTCTCTCGTCGTGGCCGGAGGCGAGACGACCTCCGTCACTATACCTCGTTTCAGCTTCCGTCCGAGCGCAGCCAAAGCTACGTGTGGCCGGAGCCAATCACACGCCGGCAACAGGTCACGCGATCTCGCCTGCACTTTTGTATCACTCCGCTTCGCCGCTGGTCGTCAGCGCCTCCCGCGCTCGCCGAGTATTTCGTCTGCTACGGGTGTATCAACGGTATCGTCTGCTACAGGTTTAAAACGTGCCCTTTCACGTTCTGAAATTTAGTCATAGGGGATGTCAGTACGTAGGCTGGCCGCTGGCGTCTGTGTCCGAGCTTTCGATCCTGTTCGGCATTTCGGCATAGTTTCGAGATGTAAGTACACGTTCCAACGTGCCCGATGACCCGACCGTTGATGTTTCCTTGTATTGTTTGGATATACCGGGGCTCGAGGCGCAGGCCTTTCCACCAGCTTCTCGGCGTTCAACGTGATCGGCAGGTAAAGGGGTGCCCTGATTTCGCCGCGTATCAGTGAATTGTAGTGGCCCGGACGCTTTTCTTGTTTACAACGCATTCGCGGTACGACGCGGCCGGAGTCTCCTGCCGAATTTGAAAGTAGACATTCATCACGACCTTTCGCGCCTGACGCCCAAACGTGCCTTTGCGAAAGGACGTTTTGAAACGACTCGGTGAGGAAAGCAGCGAAGCACGCTGCACATGATTCGGCCATTACGGGAACAAAATCACACAGAAAACCGAGCGAGCGCTGCAGCAGTGTTGCCAGCGGATGTACGTGTTTTCACCAAACCACATGCATTGACATATATTAATAAAAACATAAACTTCCGACAATTCATTCCTTTAGTTGCAAATCATTCTCAGCAGTACACATCTGGAATATTGTGCAACGTTTACGCACAAAACAGCTATTTAAAAAAGATAAATATATATACTTTTGCGGACTACTTTGTGGTGCGTAGGAATGCTCTTCTCGAAGTTGCGAACCGTCCCCAGCCTTTGGCTGCGCTCGGACGGAAGCTGGCGGCGGGCCTTAAAGACTGACAACCAGTTCGCGCTTTCCACTTTTTCCGTGCTTCCTCCTCTCCCCCTTCTGCCCCGTCCGCCGTTGCCTGCTTCCTCCTCCCCCATGGTGAGGAAGATCGTCTGCCTTGCAGAATCTCGAGTCTGGTCGTCGGCCTTTAAGCTGTCAGGGTGGTCGACGTGCTGGCTGGACCAGTCATATGCCCATCTTTTCGCCCCGTGATCCCGCTCTCCTTCCCCTACCCATGCGCAGAGAGCGGGATCACGTGATCGAAGGGAGGAGGTTGATTGGTCCGTCGAGCGTGTAGCTCCCACCGCCCTGACTGCTCGGTGCCCCAGGGCCCCGGACGGTGTCGTAGACTCGCGTCCTCAACTACGGGGTTCGATAGAAGAAATGAAATCGCGATTCTCGGCTCGAGTAGCTGTGAATCTGACGCTAGCGGTGGTGATAGGCTGCGAAAGTTTGAAAACCTGGATCAGAGGCGAAATTTCTCTGAGCCGACGTCCATCTTCGTCAAGCTAAGAAATAGCATGGGCGCCAGTAACATTTATCTCAATAAAAAAAATGTTTGCAAGAAAACGAGCAGGATTGTCTTTCTTGGTGACAACAGTTTTTTCACTGAAATAAATGCCACAGGTGTCCATATTGCCATTCGTGTTGGGGGTGTTGAGCAAAACTATACCTCTATTCGGTGACGGGTTCAGATCCCAGTAGGTGCTCTGCCTCGTGCGCGGGCCTTTGCTAACTTGGGCGCACGCTGAGCCAAAGCCAGGTGGAAGGCAACGAGCGCTTGCTGAAGGCGGAGTTTCTACTGGGTGGACGTCGACTCGCGGAGAAATCTTTTGATCCGGACAACGTCAAGTTCGCAAACTTCCGCATTCTATTACTACCGCTAGCGCGCAGTCACAATCAAGACGGACTTTGAAGCTTTCATGGAACGCGCAGGTCATTAACGAGGGCCGAAAAACGGGGTTTTATTTCCTCTGACGGACCCTGTCGACTAGGTGCTGTGGCCGCTTCTCGAGCTCGATTTCCCTATACCGCGGGTCATGCGGAGGCTATGGTCATGCATGCGGCGCGACACTGTTTGCGCGAACACGACATCATTTCACCTCTGCATTTCACTCGGACCCAAAATTGAAAGGCAGTAGACTTTACTCCTTAGGTAAAGTTTCCTGCCCTTCAATACTGCGTAGTATTGAAGTGTACTAAACTTTACCTCTATAGTGTAGTGTGGAAAACTTTACCTCTCAGGGAAAGTTTACTACGCCGAATGAGCACTTTCCGCGACAATTGTTTTTATGGCAGCCCAGCTGCATTTTAGAAGAGAAGGAGAAAAGACTGGCGATCACGTGTTTGCGCTTGGCAGTGTCGCGCTGTGCACCAGCGCTAGCAGTGCCGCTCTGTGTGACCAGCGCTAACAGTGTGGCGCTGTGAACTAGTGATATGAGAGGCCGGCCCAGCTGGACGTGTCCAGAGCGCGACCGACATTTATGCTGTTTTGAATTAGTTTTTTTTTCTCGTGACACTTTAAAGGTATGTTAAATAAAATCAGACTTATATGGTATTCATTACCAGTAACTCCATTACTTGTAATCGATAACTTTTTGGAGTAGTTTTGTAATAATTTAATCATTTTTATTATGTAGTAACCACGAGAGTAATCTGACTACTTTTGAAAGGAATAGAATTGCTTCCAACCTTTACTATATCCCCCGCGCCCTCCTAATGGCGCCCTTTGTTTCGACAACTTCACTACATTAAGGAATCCTTGAGCCAAGTCCCCGACAGGGGGACGGTCCACCAAAAGTGGTAGATATAGATTTGTAGTTTCAGTTCGTAATCCGGTAACTCTAGATCAATAAGAGACAGTAGGAGAGGACCGTTTTCAAACCAGCAGAAATATATGCCGTTCTGAAGATCTGAAGTAATCGGAAAAGTAGCGGTTACTTTTCCAAGTAACGGCCAATTACTTTTCCTCTCAAGTACTCTAATTGAATACTTTTTAACAAAAAGTAAGAGTAATTGTAATCGATTACTCTCGTTGAGTAATGTGTACAAGACTCACTAAATTGCGCCAGCGTAAGCTTGCCAGTGTAAGCTTGCCAGCGCAAGCTCCCAGTGGGCAATGTGCAAAATAGCAGCGCCCCTAGCAGTTCAGGTGCACCCTGGGAGCAGGAGACTGTCAACGAGTGGTTTCGGTTTCGCCGGGTTTTGCATCTGTCGTCTGCTATCCTCTCCGCACCGCCATTGCTCACGTCGTCGTGGATTGCTCCACATTTACGCGCGATGCAGTAAATACCATTTTCTTCTTGTTGCTTCCTATTTAGGCACAGCGAATAACGGAACAATTGCGATTTTGCTTGCAGCGGGGATCGAGTGAAAACGCCGGAACGGCAAAGTCAAGTGAACGCAGATCGACGAACGCCGAACGCCTTGCCAGCTCGCTGCTTGCACTTATTTGCAACCTCGAGTACAGCCACTGAGACTAGTACTCCAGTTTTATAACACCCTTGTAAAAGTACGAGTGCGATCCTAACGAGTGTGAGGTCTCAAGACGGGAAACGGCTGCCGATAAACTACCCGATAATCGCAAACTTCATGATACACGAAGTGTTGGGGCTAAAATACGTATGCATAAGGAACCTGCACGTTCAACGATATGGACACACTAACACCGCTAATGTACGTTGATCATTCCCGTGACCAATTTCCTCACAGCGACGTAGCAAGAGGTGCATGTTGGCGCTTGAACCCATTCTCGTACAGCGGGGTTCGTCATGTACTTCGGTAGCCTGATTGAAAATAGCTATCGGCGAAGCGAGGGTGTTATAAAACTGGTGTACAAGTCTCGGTGGCTGTTCTCGAAGTTGGAAATAAATGCACGCAGTGAGCTGGCACGCGTCGTCCGCGGTACGTTGATGTGCGTTCACTTGACTTCGCCGTTGCGGCGTTTTCACTCGCTCCCCGCGTCAGCAAAATCGTAATTGTTCGTTATTCGCCGTGTCTGATATCTATGCGACGAGAAGAAAAGGATACTTCTGCACCGCGCGCAAGTGTGGAGCAATCTACGACGACTTGAGCAATGGCGGTGCGGCGACGATAGCAGACGGCAGATGATACACAACCCGGCGAAACCGAAACTTTCCGTTGACAGTCTCCCGCTCCCAGAGTGCACCGGAACCGCCAGGGGCGCTGCTATTTCGCGTATTGCCCATCTCGCCGATGCCTGGAATGCCGTATGTGGATACCGAAGGTCGTCCGCGACACTTACTTGTACACGAGTCTGGCATGTTCTTCGTTTACTCTAATACTCCCCGCCCACGCTCTGTGTGGGGAAAGGGAGGAGTGCCTCGGCGGGGCACGTTTTAGCCATTCTGGCCAAGGTCGGAATCGCTATATTTTCTTCGACTCGTAAACCAAGTAAGGACCATGTCTCGATTGAACCGTGAGAACATGTGCCAGCTAAAAACATAAACATACAAATAAATCCGCAATTGGAATTTCGAAAACCCGCCAAGGTTCGGTGTCGTGTCAATCCTTCCAATCAAAGCCAATCAGAACTCGGCGTCGTTCTGACGTCACCGCGACCGCCGCGCAAGAAGGCCGGACTTGGTAGTCTGAAACCGAGCAGAACAACTGTCTTGCTTTGTATGTTTATACAGCCTTGATGTTGGCACGCCTCCACGGGTGACCGGTCTCTTAGCTGTAGATGAGAAATTTAGCCAGTGCAGTACGAACCGCTGATCTGGGGTTTTTCACGTGCATCACGCAGTAGTGAATACGCGAACGCTGCGGTGGCGCTGCTGTCGGCACTGCGCATGCCCAAAAGCTTCACTACTACGCCCGAATTCGGTTTCTTCCTCACGAAGCACTGCCCACACCTGCTGTGGGCAAAGCGGGGCTCATTGTTTGTAAACGCCGTGTCGGTGTATAGAAGCGGTATATTAAATGAAGTAATCTTCTTGGCGACACGGACCGCTTTCACGCAAAGAAGAATGTCCACTGCATCGTCGTGTTACCGGGCTTGTTTCCATAACTTCCGACGTCCCACAATTTAGAGGCCCATTTGCGGAGAAGAAAGTTTTTGCGTTGGCCAGAGATACTTTAGTTCCATATAGAGAATACAACAAAAGGTTCATTGATTTCCTCGCCTCGAGATAGTTTATAAATTAGAACTTTAGAAGAATCTAGAATTTATAAATTAGAACGTATTCAAAATCTAGTTTTGTCAGTGACAACTATAATTTCCGTTCCAGCATTTCAAACGTTAAGAGCCAACTTGGGTGGAATCTCCTAAGGCAACCAAGTAAATTTTTACGTTTCAAGTTACTTAACAATTTTTTTCTCGATCAAACTGGCATTGATAAAAACCCTAATGAGGGTTCCACATTATATCTCGAGGAGAAATGATGACGGGGTGAAAATTCGCGAGTTTACCTGCCACGGATGTTTTTGCTCGTTCTTTCTTCCCCCTTACCATTAGAGAATGGAACCGCCCGGACAGTTGTCAGTTCACCTCCTAATTATGCTCTTGTCGGCTTTACAAGAGCCTCGTTATCGTTAAGTGTCTGATTCAGATTCAGATTCAGGTTTATTGTGCGTAGATCAAAGGTAAATACATTAGAAATATTACAGAAGGAGGTCCCAGAGTCAGAGACTGGAAAGGGACCTCCTGTTAATGGTAGCAATAATAATAAAACAAATTTACAGCAGTCAGAATAGAAAATAAATTATGACATGAATAGGTGAAACACAGAACTAATTGCAGTGATATAAAATTGTTGGTGTTATTATTCTAAGCGTGCCTCGTATTTTTTTTTGTGTCGTAATTTTTGTGTCGCCCAGGGACATCATTTAGGGGCTAAATGATGTCCCCTGGGCGATGTAGGTATATGCATAAATAAATAAAGAGTGGGCCTGGTCAAAGCGAACTCCGTCACCCGAAAGTGCTTCGTCGGATGGGTCATTTATATTGTTGGAGGCTGTACATCTCCATCGTTCCAATATTTTGTGCTGCGTTCGGTGACAGTTCGGAGCTTCGGCGACTAAATTCATACGCTTGGCTGGAAGTCGCATTTTTCAGTAGGGCGATTCGTCGGACGTCGCTTGAAACTTCCCGGTCTCGGAAGTTCAGGATCCCATAGCTGAATTCTATTTTCTGAATTCGTACGGATACGCCTACTTCACCTAGAAGAATTGGATAACGCATTCCTAGAGTTACGCACAAATCAGTTCAAAGCACGTTCTGATTTTTTCCACTCCAATATCTGGACGGAGTCGCGAGTGATAACACTGACTGACCCTCACTGACAACACTTTTGCTGAGAAAAGCACAGATGAGGACCCCATAACCACGGAACTTAAGCTACCTAGGATTGATGAGTGGAAAAGTATAGAACATATTCTAGGCCCCAAAGAAAAAACATAACTCGAAAAATGCAAAAAAAAAAAATCCCGCTTCGTATTAAAAACAGCGCTCAGGCAGTGAGGAAGATAAGATAACGTATAGAGTGCATGTGTTCTCTTCGCTCTGTGTTTTCTTCACTTCCTCATATCTGTGCGCTGTTTTTGATATGTAATCTTAACAACTAGCTCAACTCTCGTCTTTACTGCAAAAATCCCTCTAACCGCCATGCGGCGATCTCTCCCGCTGGACAATACCGCGACATTTAGAAGGAAAACCGCTACATTGATAACATTTCCGTGGACTCTGATCTTTTTAAGCCCTTGGCGAAGGGAACGCCATCTTGTTCGATTCGTCCAGAATGCGTCGGCGCCTGTACCCAAATGGGATTGTGACTTGATCTGGTTGGGCAGGACAGATGAAAACTGTGTTCAGTGGCAACTCGTGTTCTCAGTTTAGGGTGTGAGAATAGTGATTTGAATCATGCAGAGTCATTCATAGCCTTCGCGGTGCTGGGGAAACCCACGACGTATACCAGCTCTCTTCGCAATATTGAAGCTAGGGATGACGCGGCGCTATTCGATTCGAAACCGTATTTGCACGCTCCCAACACGTGTTCCAGCCGAACTCGTGCAGTGCCGGGTCAAACAATTTTGAAGTTTGGGACTAAGGTTGTTTTGAGGCCCCCGATGATGATGATGACCATTGTGATGATGATGAAGATGGCGGTAGTTACGATTGCGGCAATATTTACATTTCGCTTAGTGAAGTACGTGCCTTAAAGAGAAGCTGGAGCGGTTTTCTATTTGAGGAAAGACGCTTAAATTGTTTTCGTTTGACCTCAAAAATCACGAATATCGATTTTTTTTTTAATTTGGGTTACGGAGGTTGCAGAAAATCGTTTTCAAATATACCGCCGAAGGCCTTACATCCCGGAGCGTGACGTCACAAAGGAGTTTTCGGAATCTCCGCTCTCGCGCATCCTCAGCGCGTGTCAAAGCTATGCACGCGCACTCTTGCTATTTTTAAAAAAGGTAGAAAAATACGTCGCAGCTGGTGTTGTTAGTACGTGGGAATATGCCTGGCAAGCCTGCATTTGCACGCGCGGCCTCGAGCGACACGCGCTTGGAGGCCGAAAGAGGCCTCTTATGACGTCATAACTCGTAGGAGGTTTTTCGTGTTTTTTCGCGTTTAGTTATATCTCCGCAGAAAACGAACGCGATATCCAGATTCACGGGATAAAACTACGGTAGGATCAAGCTCTATCTCATTTTTTGAAAGAGGTGTTTCAGCTCCCCTTTAATCTGGCTTTGTGCTCGTGTTGTTGTATGTGTCCCGGCCTCCTGTGGGTGACGTAGGAACTACAGCACCAAGGCCTCGTTATGTATAAGGAGCTGGGCGTTCGGCTACAGTAGAGTTCCTGTATATAGCTACCTACGGTATAGGCTACAGCGATCACTCCCGAAACGCGGAAGGAGGACGGGCTTTCCAGCGACCGTGACGTCGGCGTGCGCCGGCCTCAACCGAGCTGGTGTCCGAAAGGAAACCCGACGAGACACCTGACGATGACTCATCTGGTTTGACGGCGGGTGGATTCTGTTAGTGGTGGTGATGAAACGCCGACGTCCCTGCTTTGGACCGAATTTCCCAGCTTTCTACGACCGTAGTTCAGGCGGTTTTTGCATTGACGTCACCGCCACGGAATTCGGACAAAATGGTTCCAACTTTGCGGCGTTCTCTCGGAAGGTTAATCGATTGCGTGTACTTGGTACAAAAGAAACACGCATAAAAAAATTGTTTGAGAATACATAGAAACGCACTAAAGTGGATTCTGACTTTTTACGGCGCCGATTCAACGTATATACGCGTTAATCATTCTAGAAAAAACAAGAAATGTGTCAATCATGTGTCACAATTTCTCTGTCAAAAACTCGACCAAACATCGCGACGCGCCCTTTTGCCCTACGCATTCTGGAAGTGGGCGAAGAGCGTGTTTGGAATTCCAAAAGCGAGTAACATTAAATGGGGGGAAATTGAGGAAAGGGTGAGTAACTAAGCGAGGATCGAAGGAGGGGAAAGAGACCATAATATAAAATGCGAGGCTAGGCGTCGAAGTCTTCTCTGATTTGAGAAACTCAACTTCAGTTTTCGTCAATTACAGTGAGGGATTAGAAACGTTGTTTGCGCTGTTTATGGAGAATGACCATGAACTTCCCCCGGCCGTACTACTGTTATGCCCCCCTCCCCTAAGATACAAGCATGGGTGGCCTTTCTCTCTCATAAAAACGCGGTAAGACACCGCGACGTGACCCTTTGCCATCGCCATAGAGTCCAAATCACCGATGGCATTCTATTACTCTCTCAGAAAAAGGGGGCGTGTAGCGATGTCCTTTTAAACGGCCATCCGGATATGATGGCTATAATCCAAGATACTCGTTAAAGAGGAACATGACTGTATTTTTTTGTATTATCAGGAAGGATTTTTTTTCCTGTTCAAGCGTGTTTGATCTAGGGGTGTGCGAATGCTGGCTCGAATCCAATAGCAGGGCGTCATTCATAACCTTCGCAGTCGAAGGGAAAGCAACGAGTACAGGTTTTCTTAGCAGTGTTAAAGCTAGGGATGACACTCCGCCATTTTATTCGAACCGGTATTCGCACACCTCTAGTTTGGGCATGTATACTTCCTGACTTATAAGTTATAAGGAAGAATTTATGCTTCCCCATACTCTATCAATACACGCGTTAAAGATGAACTTGACTGTGTATTGTTTGTATTAGCAGGAGTGACATATTTTACCTGCGCAAGTGTGTTCTTTGCGATTATAATCCCGGCCGAGGTGCCCGCAATCTGACGGAGGCTTATTGCGGAGGAGGCGCCGTGTGACCGAGCTTTCGGTTGCACGTCAAAAGATCCCCAGGTGGTCGAAATTAATCCTCAGTCCTCCGCTGGGGCGTGCCAGATGCCCGTCGTTGGTTTGGCACGTAAAACCCCAAATTTGACTTTGTCTTTGCGATTATGCCTTGTCGTATTGCTATCCTTTGTGTAGAGTGCGAACTACGCATGTTTATTTTTTGTTCGCCACTCTGAGTGATGTGAAAGGGGGGGGGGGAGGGGGCTGTCGCCTCGTCAGGCATCTCCAGTCTTTTGTGACAGCCCCCAGACAACTGTACATTTGGTTGTCTGCTGTCGGAATAAAAATATATATGCTTGATCACCATTTTTCTTAAAAATGGCCATGCCGGATTTCAGATTTCGACAAGCGTGTTGACGAGCAGTTACTAAGAATATGAAAGCTGGACACAAAGGAGGAACAAGACTTCTGGGATGAGATCGAGTACCTCTCCTGGCTTCCCTTTTCCCTTCACCCCAAGATAAACGAACGAACGTAGATTGATTCTGCGTCATAAGAAGATGATCTCAAGATCCACATCAGTGCCCCTTGAAACCATGGAATATTTTTTGAAGTTTACTTTTTTAAATTTAGGAGACACACTGTTTGTCAGTTTTGGGCCAAGCGAAAGGAAAGTCGCCAATATACAAATAAAGAACATGTACTTACAGCGCTAATAACATATACGTGTATTTTGCGTAAGCGGTGAAAGCATGTTGATCATTAATATCTTTCATTTTGGTTATTTTTCTTCGATACCGAGACGGCCGATATTGCTCGACTTCGGCCGCTGTTTGAGAAAAAACATACATAAATTGACGATGCCACGATATTTTCTTTGTTTCTCACTTTTTCCAAGTTTCCGACATTGGCGGCGTGACCCAAGTGCACGCAACACCACTGACAGGAGCGTTCGGGAGGTAATTTCGAGGAAAGAAGCGGGACATCTTATCTCAATCTCTCCTTGGCAAAGCTTGATGACACAGTCACGGGGATTACCCCATGGTGACAATAATCGTATGCGGCTTATGGATTGGGCACGAGCTCTGCGTGAGCAATCGACTTGGGCTCGTAGTAACGACGTCTCGTTTGTGTCGGGAGATCATCATCATCGCCACCGCCGTCATAATCATCGCCAACGAAGCCGGGTTACCCTGGACTGTGCCCGCCGCTTCCGCGCGCGGACCCTCTCTCCACGAGATCGCGACCAGACACGGCACGACTCAGACCGTAGCCTCCTCTCTACTCACAAAGCCTGGCAGTTCGACGACGGAGCCATAGAGTGGCCGGCCGCAGATTTGGAGCGCGAGGATCTGGTAGCACAGAGCATCAAAGAGCCCTTTCTGGAGAACCTGGATGTCAGCGCACAGCTTTGCAGCGGCGAGGACCCGAAACACACTTGTTCGCTCGGGAGAAGTGTGTTTCGGCGTCTCGCAGCAGCGGGGCGCCTGTCACGTGGCTCTCCTCTCCTTCGTTGTCTGCCGTTCCACCTTTTCCATTTCGGCGGCCGCTTCTCGTGGCGATCTGCCGAGCTTCGTCAGTTTACTATATAGGAGGCTATGCTCAGACCTGTATTGCTGTGCTAGAATAAACCTACGCAGTTCAATCAGTCTTGTCTCGACCACGACAGTTTGAACATTCAAATAGTGGCTCATGCCAAATGTCTTCGATGACTGATCAGAATAACCCGCCAAGAAACATGTCACGACATTTTCAAGACGTTCTTGGGACAAAGCTGGGTGACCGCACAGCCTGCCACGACTGCTTTTATCCGCACATTTGACTCGTTTTCCTACCTCCTCCCTTTCATTTAAAAATATATATTCTTTTACTCCTCGTTCATTCCCGTCTTAGCTGCTCTAATCTGGGAGCTCAGAGACTCCACCATTTAAGCGTTAGACAGTGCTACAGTTGTACCTCACATTCAACGCCCCTTTTCTTTTTTTTTTTTTTTGCGTGTGTTTATGTATGTTTGTGTATATGTACGTGGTATACGTGTGCGCATGTGTGTGTGTGTGTGCGTGTGTGTGTGTGTGTGTGTGTGAACGGAAATTAGTTTTAACATCATCTTCCACATCATCAATCGTTTCATAGACGATTGTGACGATCACAATCGTCTCATTCTACAGCTCTCTTCATTACCACATCTCTGTTTTCCCTCCTGCCCCGTGCAGAGTAGCAGGCTAGGACAAACAACCAGGTTGGCGATCTGTCTTTCTGTCAGCAATGCCAGTCAATGGAGGCTGGGTAACATAGACGCGCCTTCCGCCATTCCGCCAGCCCGAAAGTTCTTCTGCCGCCTCGAAGGCGTCCCGACGTTCAGCCACCGACACACTCTCCGTGGGGTTTGGGAGCGGCATTCGCGTGGGTGTCGCCGTCGCTGCCCGGCGTCATCTCTTCACGTAGGCGAATTGCCGCAGTGTGACTCGGGGGGGGGGGGATATGTAAACGTTGCGGTCAGGTATTCTGTGCGTTTGGTCATCCTCAGTGGGCGTCTCCGCGCATGTACGAGAAACTTGGACGGTCGCTGTACCACCGCTAACCCGTGGGACGCACACACGCGCGCGCACACGCACGCGCACGCACGCGCACGCGCGCGCACACACGCGCACACACGCACGCACACACACACACACACGCGCACACGCACGCGCACGCGCGCGCAGAGAGAGAGAGAGAGAGAGAGAGAGGGAGGGAGAGAGGGAGAGGGAGGGGGAGGGAGAGGGAGGGAGAGGGAGGGAGGGAGGGGGAGAGAGAGAGGGAGGGGGGGGGAGAGAGAGAGAGGGAGGAGAGAGGGGAGAGAGAGGGGGGAGGGGGGGGCTGAGGAATCCGAGCTCTGGTTCGAATGCTTATAGTGACAGTGATGTGATTGTTGCGCCATTTGCGCCAAAGTGCCTGCCCTGCTGCTTTCTGCTACATTTCGCCAGAATGCGGGTAGTTTGCGCCAAGGCTGGGCCAAATGCTCATTTTATTTTATCGAAACAAACGAATAGCTCAGTCGTCGTTACACTGCCAGATTGTTACGGTAAGCCTGCGCACTATTTTCAACACTTTTGTGTATCGTTCTGAATAACGTGTGATTTGATATGATCTTCGTATCGATTACGACACGGTCCTTTTCGTGCTTTTTAATTCGCTCCGCTGAGTGCGCTTCTCGCCACGCACTGGTGCCCTACGGAGAAGCTGCACCCGCGGAGTAAAATTCGCGATTTTGTGTATGTGGCTCGCCGCAGCGCAGCCTTGCGTGGAGGGGTAAAACACTCTTCCAGGTTATAATAATGCACAACCGCGCGTTGTGTACAAAAACAAACAAACAAAGTTTGCGAATGTTGTTGGCAACATAAACGTGGCCATAAAATTTTGTACAATAAAATTGCGTTTAGTTTATATTGAACTTCATCATTCTGACAAGTTGCACTCACTCTCTGTCGCGGTCGTTTTTTTTTAAATATTTTTATTACAGATTTAAGTTCTTTTTTTTAACCTGGGTATAGGAAAAGGGTCGATGAATCGCCGTGATTAGATGTAACTAGAGCTGTACCGTAGGTTTATTTTTTATGCGTAGTTAACACCTCTAAATAGGCCCCCAACTGTTCGTGGACGCGGTCAATGACGCCTAAATTTAAATTAAATTGACTTAGCGGTGGAATGAAAGCTCGGAAATACCATTAAGTTTAGCCATAAATTTATGCCATATTTATTTTCCGACTTTTCACTGTCATTTTGTCTCTAGTCACTTTTCGAACGGGTTCCAACAGCGAGTAGGTACACAAAAGCACGCTATACCGGGACAAGCTTCTCCCGGTAAGCTATCCACCACGTAGCACGTAGCACCACGTAGCACCACGTAGCACCACGTAGCACCACGTAAAGGCAGAGCGAGTGCCGGAGAGGAGGTGAGACGAGGAAGGCACTCGCCTCTCTGCTAAGAGGAAAGGGTGGTGGAGTGCTTGGCAGGAAGAGCTTGTCCTGCTCTTCTCAACCTGGTGTAAGTTTGCGCGTACACACGAATCATTCCGGTCAAAGCTCGGCGCTCTGGCACCCCTGCTCGCTGTCGTCTCCTCCTCTCCCTCAACTTCTGCCCGTATACGAACTGATGGGACCAGTCAAACATCGTCAAATGCTGACTAACATTGCGTTCGTAATGTTTATGTTCCTGTTCTTTCATCGCTGAACCATTCGTGTACAGGGATGAAAGCCCAGTCACTTGGGCTTTGGGCGCTGTTTCCATGGTCCCCTAACCTAGTTAGCATCGACCGCGTCCGGAACTTCAGGTGAAGCATTCGTGACTCAAGCAAAACGGACGACACCTAGCGGGAAAACACTGAACTGGAGGGAACAGGTTCCTTCCCCGATTTCTGCTAGTCCCTGATAGCTTCCGTGGTTCCATATTGTCGGCGGTTGGCGCGATGGACAGCTGTCGTTACTGTCCTATCTGCGTGTTTTGCTAAGGTCGCTCTGAACGTAACCTCGTGAATTAGACATTGTGCGTTCGTCACCGTAAAAGGACAGTAGGCAGTCCTTCCATCTCTTCCCCGAAACAACGCCGAGCCTCTGGAAGGTCGCTTATGGCGCATTCACACTGGCGGTTGAGCTGCGTTTGCGAAGCGGTTGCGGATGCGGTTCGCGAGCGACTCCGTTCAGACACACCGAGACGCGGTGGGCGGTCTCGCGGCGATCACCACTGATTTTTTTGGGAGCTTTTGCGTTTGGAAATCTTGTTATACAATCCAAAATCCAATTTAATCTACAATCCAAAGCCAAAATTGAGCCATTTATTTTTCGGGCTGTTTGCACGCTACAGAGCTCGTGTATTTCTATTGCGCCGAGTTTTACTACGACGTCTCGCCATCATAACACTGGATTTTTATGGACTAAAGCCCAACAAACAAAATGCCATAAAAGACAAGCTTCTACAAAGAGCACTTGAGTGCCCCTCTAACATCAAGCATTTACACCAGCCATCAGCCATTAACCATTCACACCAACATCAGCTACCAACATCGGCCGTCAACATGCCGGTCAGCGTCAGTTATCGTCAGCCATTATCGTCAGCCATTATCGTCAGCCACTAGCATCAGCCACTAGCGTCAGCCACTAGCGTCAGCCACTAGCGTCAGCCACTAGCGTCAGCCACTAGCGTCAGCCACTAGCGTCAGCCACTAGCGTCAGCCACTAACGTCAGCCACTAACGTCAGCCACTAACGTCAGCCACTAACGTCAGCCACTAACGTCAGCCACTAGCGTCAGCCACTAACGTCAGCCACTAACGTCAGCCACTAGCGTCAGCCACTAGCGTCAGCCACTAGCGTCAGCCACTACACGTCAACCACTAGCGTCAACCACTGGCACCAGCCGACTAACATCAACCATGAACATGGAGCGGCTATCCGCTCCGTGTTGACAGTTGACGTCACTCACGATGCAGCCCATGCATTAGGTGTCCAAGGGAAAGCTGGACGTTTCTCTCGGACACGTGTGTCCATAGTTTCACCTACGCGCCCCGCACGTCGCCGTGTCCTTCCCGAAGGTCACGAGACTCTCACACCTCGTTGGATCGGCTCCGATCATTCGTGACGTCTTCTGCGGTCCATGGGAAGGAGAGACGGAGTGCTCGCCGGTGGATGCGTCTTTGCCCGAGCGGAGAAGGCGTCTCCTGCCGTAGCGGTGCAGGAGAGGAGAGCCCCGTGGGCCGGAGAACGGTGTGACGGCGGCGGCGGAGGCGGCACAAGAGCGACGTGACGACGGCCCAAATAGGGTCCCGCCGTGGGCCCCACGGCGTGGGCACCGGGACGGGCCGCTCGACTTCCCTCCGTCGCCGCACTGTGGGCGCCGCGAGTGGCACCACTCCGAACGAGAGGAGGCGGTCCATTTGAGTTTGACGAACACAACCCAGAATGCGGATCGCAAGTTCGTCTGCAGGGGTTGCGATGATGTCAGAACGACCAGCTCTTATTGGCTGATTGAAAAACATAGTGGGTAGACCTCAAGGCATCTAGCATTGAGGTCTATCCACTATCCTTTCAATCAAAGCCAATCAGAGCTCGGCGTCGTTCTCACGTCACCGCAACTGCTGTGCTAGGAGCAGACTACATTTCCGCGTAGTCTGTGCGCTAGAATGTTGACGTCGTCGCAGTGAGATGGAGCGAAGACACGGATTGGATACGAGTGCTGCGTCAGTGCTCGGCTGCTCCTTGTGTCCAATGAACGGGTCGAAGGACTCGGGTCAGATTGCCGAGTTGGCGAACATCCGATTCTGACGACGCTGCGTGGAGGGAGAGTGGGGCGTTCGGAGGTCTCGATTACTCTAGGCGTTGTTGGCTCGAAGCGCACGTTTCAGTGCCGTCACTTTGGTAACATTTGACGCCTCGAAGAGTAGATACTCCCTCGGATTGTGGAAAGCGAAGACTCGCTTTGTTTGCGCCGTCGTTCCCGCGAGCGTCACGTTTGTTGGAAACAATGGGAGAATGGGTCCTTCTCAATGTAATGATTGCGTTCTCTGCTTGTTTAGACGGTGGGAAGTTGGTCAGCCCCTGAGGATGAGACAACCTGGGGTATTCAGCGTGCGTCACGCAGTAGTGATATACGGCCGCACGCCGGTACGATGCTCATCCAGGGGCTCTACATTGAAACGGGCAAAGGTGGACATCCAGGCCAGGATCTCAGAGGACATACAGCGCGAGCTTTCGCTCCACGTGCTCCAAGCTCGGCCATCGATGTCCCTTTCTGGATGTGGGTTATTATGACGCGATATCCGAGTAATATTTCGGTCTGAGGTAATGTGAAGAGCCGGGGTCACATTGCTCGTAGATCATACAAAAGACAGTGTCCAGACATCAGTCACCGCATTATCCGTGGTTATTAGAATGCCGCGTGTCAAGTTTCTCGTCGAACTTACTGCCACGTGGCATTCGAAGCGAGGATCTCGCGATGACTCGCCTTCGAATCTGTACGCGGACTGTCCTTGCATGATGTATAAGCGGTGGGACCCCCGGCTTATCCGACAAATGTCCCCTATACGACTCTGTCACACAAAGCGCTAAACAGACGATGTTTTTTGTTTTTTACGGTAAGAATTTTCTGGCCGTGTCATATCTCGTGCTGTGGCGACCAGAATGCCACCAAAAATGCCTTCCAATGAGGCTTGGCATCTCATTCCCACGTAACGACGACTCGGACTAGGAGTTGTCTTAAAAATAAAGTGTCTCATTTACTAGCGCTCTTGCGCGAAGTAACTGTGCACAGGAGACGCCAAAGGAAGCCAGGGGCTCGAGAAAGTAACTTTGACCGCGTTGGAGCACTTGAGGAAGGTGCGCTGACATTTCCTCTCGTCAGCGTTGTGGTTCCGAAGCACGATGCCAGGTACTCGCAGCACTGCGGGGCTCCAGCGGCGCAAAACAGAAGGAAAAGCCTCTGCCACAGATACAAAGGACAGCCTAGGACGCTGTCTGACGATTCTGTCAGGCTTTGTATGTTGGAAGCGTATACATGAAGCGAACATGCCTCGAAGATGCCCGAGGCGCACATAATTCTGTCACGTTCTGCAGCGTGTCTTTTGTATCGTCTGTGAGCGGACCGTGGAACTATACGGCTTTAGCCTCGACGACGGAGCATACAACGTTAACCGCCGCTTCTGGCGCGGTGCCATCTTGAGCTTTCTTGCGCGTTCTCTGTTCGCGTTCCGAAGTGGCGAACACGCGCGCGCTGGGCTGTGTCGATCGTGCACGACGATGGGCCGTGATTTTGTAAACAAGCTTGCGTGAAGCGGGAAACATTCGAATCCAGTATCGTCGCACCGTCCCTTTAAGTAAGCAAAACCCTCGTGTTTGTCGAGCAGCCACATCCTGCAGTTCGCTTTGGCCAGACGCAACTTTGTGGTCGCTCGCACCGCGTGCCGGAAGGCTTCGACGAACGAACATCGCGTGTCAGCAACAGAGCCGCACCATTCCGACGGACTACGCAGCCGTTGTCCGCGCTGAGCCAATCCTTCGAATGGCTTTCGAGAATTGATGCTGCGAACCTGCCAGGGATCGAGTTCGACCAGGTTCGATTTTCTCGAAATTTCATCGAGGGAAAGTTGGACGAAAGTTCGGCTCAAGTTCCACTACAGAAATTCGACTCAAGTTCAACTACAGTAGTTCGACTGAATTTCGACTACAGTAGTTCGACTGAAGTTGGACTACAGTAGTTTGGCTAAAGTTTGACTACAGCAGTATGACTGAAGTTCGACTGTCGTGCTCACGCGCAGCACCGCCTAGCGTAGGAAGTGCGCTATATTCGCTGGGTATATTGCTTTATTGTGTCACAGTAATAAACTAACCGAAACATCAACAAGTATATACGTTCGCTTTTATATTATGTAAACACAGATAATCTCAATTTCGAACGATAAGTTACTTTTTATTAAGTTCGATCGTGTAAAAGTCGGGCAACACTGATCAAAAATCGAACTTCGTGGAATTTCGCTGAAAGAAGGCCCATCGAAACCAGTCGA
Organism: Ixodes ricinus; assembly: GCA_037355805.1. Classification (NCBI taxonomy): domain Eukaryota; kingdom Metazoa; phylum Arthropoda; class Arachnida; order Ixodida; family Ixodidae; genus Ixodes; species Ixodes ricinus. Next base: position 11,272 of record JAZHYW010055708.1, on the reverse strand, counting down.
ATTTCGAAGTTCGACGAAAGTTCGTCACATTCCTGCTGCTAAGACAACGCTTTCCGTTCTATAATCACTCGAATGGATTTTCACACGGGACACGAACTGTTAGCGCAGCTACGGCTCGCCTCGTGCGAATCCCGCCGACAATGCCTCGTTGTGTGCGCTGTGTCGCGCAACTTTTCGTCGTGCTTGCGCCGCGGTCCTCTATTCCGCCTCACCGTACACTTGGCAAAGAGCGACCGCTACGGCCCCGTCGAGCCAATCAGCGACGGACGTGAAACACGTAACAACCATTACCAGAGGTATACAGGGGCGAGAGCGCGTAAACCAAGAAGTTTGAGAAGGAACTCCTCTCGTACCAGGACCCTCCTTTGTGCGTCCCAGACGTTGCTTTTGTCCCTCCAGAAGATGAGCCAATCACTCAAAAGTTGGTACAAAAGCGGCATTCCTCTCTTTCCACCCGTGGCTTTGAGAGCACTGCCCGCAAGTAGTGGGGTGGACTATAGTCACGTGTCTTCCTTTGATTCGCTAGTTGACTGTAGCCTTCGCCATTTGCCAAGTTACGGCGAGACGAAGTGTAGTTGTCGTGCAGCCTTTCGGCCCGGCTGCAAATTCGCCGTAGTCGCGCATTCTAGTACACCGTGTGCACCCCGTCCGCCCCCTAAGTTGACAGTGCACTGGAAGCTACACGCTCGTTGAACCAGCCGTACGTCTGTCTTCCTCGACGTGATAACGCTCCCGCCATACTCGAACGCAGGGAGCAGGATCAGGTGGTGGAACGGAGGCGGCTGATTGGTCCGGAGAGGGCGTCTACCTCCCACCGTACTGTCAGCTTATGGGCGAAGAGGTAGTTGTCGCGCAACCTTTGGCGCCCGGCTGCAGTTCCCGTTTCGCGTGGGGCGCTCACCTTTATACGTTACGGACGACCTCTGTCCACTTTCCTCGTTTTCCGAGGAATTCCGTTTCACAACGGGCTTCTTTAGAAAAGCGCGCAGTAGGAGCGAGAAATAGAGCGTCGCCCCCGGGGGGGCCATTCTTTCTTTCTGGCACTTGGGCTCGAGGAGGTGACCGCTCGAGTGCAGAGCACACATCGCCGGCCCCGTTTGTCTGGGCGACTCCAGACCACTATACGAAAACGCGCTGCCTCGGAAATTGGCCAGTAGTGGGGACGCTTCGGGGCCGCCGGACTGTTTACCGATATTTGTTTTGATTTTTTTTTCCTTTTAAAAGTTCGGCGAAAATGTGATGGTCGATGATTTCTCTCAATTTTTGTTCAACACATCGATAGACACGGCTGAACTGGTAACCTCCATAAGAGGATATATAGGGCGTTTTCAGATAAGATCGAGCAACCATGTCCGGTGACCATTTTTAATTTTGATGAAAAAAATATTTTGCTGGCTCCATGCCCAGAAGAATAAAACCAATCCTTGTTTTCGGAAAGAAATTTTCGTCTTTGCGAAAAAAACAAAATGTGTAAGCACCCTCTCATGTCGCGTTTTGCGCATCGCGCGATGTTGACATTTCGGGCGGCTTCCTTAAAAAAAACTTCTGGCTACGGGTCTAGGAACTCACGTAGAGTGGGTTGGAAATATAATCGGATGTGATTAAATTACTTCTGAACATTAATACGAAACTTCGCGCCAAATTTCGCAACTATGCATGGCTGGTCGGGTCGTGACGTCATATCAGGCATGGTAACGCCAGAGTCGCTGGCGTTGACATATTCCTGGTATTTGATCAACACGGTTGATGGTTATTACGAAGATCATCGTCGAATAACTGAGCTTCCCTCAAGACCGTAACGCTTGTCTTTCTTAGAACGAAGTGATTTTACTGAGACAGCAGTCCAGAGCTGTCGTGGCTCTCCTTGCATGATGTTACGTCAGAGCTTCCACTGTTGCCAGCGAAAACGTGTGCGTTTTGCGGGTGCAATCTGAGCAGTTGTTCTCTGTTTAAAATTGAATTACTTGTGCGGAGGAGGATTAAAAATTAAAATACTCTGCGGAAGATATTCCTAAAAGCAATGACAATATAATTGTTGTTTTCTGAAACGCAAAAAAGTTTACCGCAATTTCTTAAAGAAGAGTAGCAAAGTCCGGCACCTCGCGGAATATGACGAATTTCCCTCCGTTTTGTGGGGAATTTGATTCATATGAGGCGCTTCTAGATTAGCTGCATGTTATTTTACCAAGATGTATAGACCCTATTTTTAAGGGCGCCGCCATCTTGAAAATTGCGGTGCCGACGACGCCGTCTAGCGGCTTAAAGCTTGAAATGCCGGCTGCAGTTCCGGGTCGGCAACGGGTATGGGCATGGGGGAGGGAGGGTGGGAGGATTTTGCTAGATTTGGCCATGGTGGGCTATACAATAACTTGGCCGGAACTTGGCCGGTTGAATCGAACTGGCTAATGACAGGCCTGTGCAGAACAAGGACGACGACTGTGGGGTGCTTTGATTCAGTTTACACAGTAGTCTATGCAGGTAACCTTTCGGCATTTCATAGCTGCATCTTGAGTAATGACACATAGACATTTTCATACCTTCCACATGCCATGGAGCAATAGCACACCTTGCAGTGATAACTTAATCGGAGCACCTGCACCGGGTTGGAATCGGTCCTCTTGCCGTAGACGAAGTAGCCGTGAGCATAAACGTGACGATGAGTCTGATACAAAGCCCTCGGGATTCACGCTCGGCAATCGACTGACTTCATAAATAAGCATCCTTGTGGAATGTGTGTTGCTCAATAACATTGCAGCCACACTCGCGCTGCAGCTTCTTGCGCTCATCGCACATTGTCTGCGATTGTTCTTATTCTTAATATAAATTATTTGTGCACACGACGACGACGCAGTGATAGCCAGACAACCGTAGATTTTGGGAATTGCAACGCGGGAAAAGAAGCACTCTGAACCAACTCACGCACGACGTGCGTTCCAAAGCCTTTCCGCCCGTATACCCTTGGCGGTTGCATACCCTGTGTCAGCGGGCGTTCCAAAAATGCACCGGGATGAGGGTTACGTGAGTTAAGCGCCGGTACGAGGTTACGCGAAAACGGTCTATACACCTTTTCCACCACGGCGCAGCCATCTTGAATGTCGTCACCTTTGGTATGCGTTAAAACATCGTTTTCATCTCGCGCAAATTTGGTTTCTGCTCGCAGGCTCCTCCCGCAAAGACCTCCACTCTTCAACTTTAACAGAGTGCTGGAGAGGAGCTTTCTCCTCTCCAGCACCTTTGAAGAAGGGTCTATTGCAAACAAACGCTCTCGATGGCTCTCTAAAATTCGTTGTAGTGCAACTTGGCAAAGAGCGAACGAGCCAATCCGAGCGACGGAGTGATCCAGCACGTGATCGCTCTCCGCAAGGGGAACGCAGCCCCAACGCAACGATACGTTGTCACGTGCCTCTCTCCGACGCGCCGATTGGCTCACGGCGGCCGTAACCTTCGCCTTTTGCTCGAGCTATCGCCGAGGAACGTCCCAACGTTAACGCCCCGATTATGGCTGCGGTGATCGGCGTACGGCATGCAGCGTTCTTGGTGGGGCGTCCGCGGCGGAAATAGTATATCTTTAGCCTAATTATTCGCGCTGTCCCACGTCTGCGGTCTTGGCGGGGAGGTGGTATTGTTTCCGTTCCCGAGAACCCATCCCTCGGTTCGGTGCGTCGCCCCGCTCGCCGAGTTTATTCTGGTCGGCGGTCTCTGGCGGCGACGCGACCAGCCGAGCGTGGCACTTTGGGCGAGGAGTCGCCGCCGTAGAGGGGATCGCCTGTTCTGGTCGGCCGCGTACACCATGGTGACGTCGTGGTCGGAGGGCACCTCGGAGACAACAGGCGCCGCCGCCAAGTTTTTCCCGAGGAACCACGACGGAACGACATTTGGCGAAACTTGTGGTTCCTTCGTGGTTCCGACGTGACCTTAGTCCGCAGGAGGACAGGCCTGGTATCAAGCACGTGCGGCTGCGAGTTTGTCGCACCGTGCACAAAGGCTTATGGCAGCCGCTGCGTGGAATGATTTTCTCTGGGTATCTTCTCGGGCGTTCAAAAACGCGCTCGCATCTATCGCTCTAAGCGCGCGAACATGGAGAGCTTTTGGGTCTCTTCAAATCCACCGAGGAATTCCATACAAAGTATTTTTTGGGCACTCTGTGTGGTTCGCGGCGAGCTTTAGCCGTGTCTTAATTTGGTGGTAATGCAATTAATGCAAAGTTGCGAGCGAGCTGGACAACAGTGGCGAAAATAATTTTCCGCAGAAGGGGAAGGAAGGGGGACAAAGGACAAACACAGATCTCCAAACACAGCGAGGTGACTGGTGCGTGACCGAAAAGAATCCGCCTGGTCCTGGTATCGAACCAGGGCCGATAACCTTTAAAATGCAGGCCGTTCACCCTCGTTGGTGATAGACTGGTGGCAGCTGATAAAACCCGTTCTCTCTACTTAAGGTCCAACTCCTGGTTAGCTCAGTTGGTAGAGCACTCCACTGGAAATGGAAAGGTCCCTGGTTCGATACCAGGACCAGGTGGATTTTTTCGGTCGCACAGCAGTCACCTAGACTGTGTCTGAGATTTGTGTTTGTCCTTTGTCCCCCGTGTTCCCCCTTCCCAGGGATTGTTTTCGTCATTCTTGTCCAGCTCTGCTTATAACTTCAATTGCATTATCACCAAATTAAGACATGGCTAAAGTTCCCGCGAACCACGCAGTGCCCCAAGACTTTGAATGGAATTCCTCGGTGGATTTGAAGCGACCTAACAGCGCTCCATGTTCGCGCGTTTGTCCCCCTCTTCTCCCCAGGGATTATTTTCGTCTTCTTATTTGGACCTTATATATAGCTTATAAGTAGGGTTCCGTGTTTTCGCATAAACACGATAAAGCGACAGCACTAGGCGGTAAAGTTTTACTCAATTCAAATTTATTCGAACCCCCCCTCCCCTATTTTCATGTCACGATAACGAAAAACCACAGCAACAAGGTATTTTAGAAATAAGTTTAGTCAGAACGCAGCGTTAGCGGTCCTCATGAGAGGCATCTCCAGTTTTCATTTAAATCTGACTATTGACTAAAGGGGGTTCACCGTTTATCTCGTAAATTTTTGTTCAGGACAACGGGTCATTGCAATATTTGTCACAGCAAAAGCTACTGCTCTAGTTTTCAGTTCAAACTTGTTAAAGAAAAGCGTTTTTTTTTTAAATGTTTATAGGAGGGAGGGGGATAGCTAAAGGTTCGATATCACCCACCCGCGCAGCCGCGGGTGGAGCGGTGGAATAAGATAGCAAGAAAACGAGCTTTTCAGAGACTGCGTCAAGGGTGTCAGTGGTTTGAAAGTTTTGACGTTTATTATAGCAACACTTGTTTGCACGTTTTGTTGGGGGACAGGTAGTATTACCAACGGCAAGGGCGCGAATGCCCATTCCTACCGAAGAAATATCATTCGATAGAAGCGGGTTTACGATTCTAGGGCCGTTTGTGTCCGGATAATATTTGTTTTATATTGAATTTGAAAAAGATGGGCACACTGCAAAATTAAACTCTAAATATCGGAGAATCGAGAGTCTATCATAAATAAACTCCAAAAATCACCCTCCGAATTTCGCGAGAAATAAACTCAGAAAACACGGAATCTTTATAATTATATAGGTGTCCGTGTTTCCAGGATTTATTTATGCATTTCTTTAAATTAAGGGTGTTTTTAGGTGGCTTATTTTCCTCACAAATTCGGTGCTTTTCAGTGTTTATTTTCGGTGTCGGGAAAAAAAATCTGCATTTATCGGGGCTCATGTTGAATCAAACGGGACACGGCATTGGACCCCCCCCCAGCCCTCTAGGGAACGTGCGCATGACCCGAATAATTGGAAGACGTCCCAACAGCGATAAGAGAAGGAAGCGAAACAAAGGCCGTGATCCCCGAGGAAAGAAACTGCGGACCGTTTATTGCATCCTGTGTTCCGGATCAACGCCGAATAAAGCTGCATAAGAAATTTCTTTGCGAACTATTTCCATATATGGCTCGTGTCAGTATTCTCTTTGAGAGTTCGCTGAAGCCCCTCCTCTCTCCTCTTCACACACACACCACCACCACACCACACGCACACCACACCAGCACCACACACCACACCACACACACACACACACACACACACACACACACACACACACACACACATACACACACACACACACACACACACACACACACATACACACACACACATACACACACACACACACACACGCGCGCGCGCGCGCGCGCGCAGAAATAATTTTTTTTTTGCTAGAATGATTTGTCGCAATTTTTTTAACGTTCACAACAAATTTTACGTACAAAAACAAGACGGGAACGACACGAATTTGTTTCTTATAATTTGTTGGTGCTTCTTGCTCCACGTTGCGCGTATGGAAGTGCCCCATGTTAGGGAGAAGTGAGCCTCGTTTGCTACGACCGGAAGCTATCGCCCAGATGGAGCACGAGTTGTACGTCTGCGTTCTCCCGGACTCAGTCAGTGAGGTCAGGCGAGGGAGACACGCTAAGGCAGCACTCGGGTTTCAATCCGCCCCGCGCTGACCTCCACTCAGTGACGCCGAAAAATCCGGGTCTTACTACCTCGAAGGTGTTGGTCGAGAGCAGGGAGCGAAGGGGTCAGCAGGCAGAAACAAGAGCCTCCAGTGCTTCCAAGTAGGCACTCGGAGGAGACGTTAGCCAGTTCTCCGGCGAGACATGACGCGTTACCAGATGTCTTCGGTGGCGCTCTGTTACGGTTTTCCTCCGGGACGTCACCTCCAGGATTCGCCTCGCCGTAAAGTCACAAGTGGCAATCCTGACTGCATTGCCATCAGCTGCAAACTACACGGATTGATGGCGCGTGTAAAAAGCACGACGGGACCTCGGAGTCGTCGCATTCTTCTTAAGCCGATACCGTCAGAATTGTCTAGTCCGGCATTTCTCTTATTTCCGTCCTCGAAAGCTAAATTAATCCGGCTGAAGACGTCGCAGTCAGCGTTCTACAAATTGCGAATTCCGACAACAGCGACGTTTCTCGGTCGCGCACGTTGCCAATGCGCATAATCGAAATAATTCGCGGAGCTGCTCGAGTGAGACGGGATGCGATGGAAAGATGAGAGCGTCCGGCCTGCAGGTTGCACGTCGCCGAGTGTCGTCTCAGCCTGTTTACCGACTCGCGGTCTGCGACGGATGACTTATTGCGCGCGACGCCTCGTCCGCGGCGGACCCAAGTTCGTGACGGGCGCGAAGAGCAGCTGGGTCGTCCCGAGAACCGGTCTGCGGTGGTGGGTGCCTCGCTTCCCGTGCACGGCTCTCCGTCCATTGCCGGCTATTTCCTCGTCCAGCTGACGTCACCGCGCGTCGTCTGCTATATGAGCTGCTTCGGGGCTGCCCGCAGACTGTTTGCTCGGCGTCCTTCGCAAAAGGCCTATAACGGCATTCCGAGGTAGCTCGCTTTGATTTTGGTCACCGCGAGACCGAGATATCTCCCCGAGCGTGCCAAAATGTTCAAAATGTTCTGCGCTTTTTAAAGTGCTTTTGAACGTTACCCCCCCCCCCCCACACGCACACACACACACATACACACACACAAAAATTTGTCTGTCCGTCCGTCCCTTCATTTCCCGCTAAATGTGGCGGAAAAATTGATATCACGAGACCTATACGCGAATTCAGTTCCTCGCCTATATATTTAGCGGGAAAATTGATGTCACGTGACCCGATGCCACGGGACATGCGGACCGATTCAGTTTCCCCGCTAAATTTAGCTGAAAAAATTGACGTCACGTGAGACCTATACACCGATTCAGTTTCCCGCTGAATTAGGCGGGAAAGTGGAGTCTCGTGACGTCACCTGACGTCCCGTGACTTGTGCACATTATGGAAATTGACGGCGCGTGACCTATACGTCAACTCAGCTTCCCCGCTAAGTTTAGCGGGGAAACTGTATTGGTGCCAGGGTCGCAAGACGTGACTTTTCCCGCTAAATTTAGCTCGGGGAAATCGACGTCTTGCGACCTATACACCTATTTGCTTTCCCGCTAAATTTAGCGGAAATTCGCGCCTTGTGACCTAGAAACGAATCCAGTTTCCCCGCTAATTACAGCGCGAGAAAATCGACGTCACGTGTCCTATACAACCATCCAGTTTCCTCGCTAAATTTAGCGGGAAATGTACGTCATGTGACGCACCAATAAACCATATGCGAAATCGTTCGAACGTCTGGCAACGCTCTGTGCGCTGCGATCTTTGTTACGTCGAGATTCCTCCATCTGTTCGTCAATTTCATAGCGTTGTCGGTAGCAATCAAGGCCTATACTGCTCACCGCGTCGTCGATCTTCCCACGCCCCACCTGCGAGCTAAGGGTCAGTATTGTTTTACGTTCTTCTCGCGCACGTACCTGCTTGTCTCCGCAACCAACATGGCGGACGCACACTTCGGCTCGAAATTTGGTGACTCCGAGTGCCGGCACGGGCGCCTGGTTTTCGAAAGCGCTTTCTCTGGGCGAGTGCTCGTGCGAGTGAAGGGTTCTTCAGAACTACGCTTTCGCGCCCTGGCCTTTGGCAGCGCCCAAACCAACTGGTGAGATGGAGCATGTTCTTCGGCGCCCCACTAGATGGCGCTGTGCATTAGGGGCCTTACCGCCCCTAATGCACAGCTTCCTGCTCATTTGAGGGCAGGGAAGCTTTGAGCAAGATAGAATTTTGAGGATCGGTTGAGGCAACTGGATGGGGAGCAAAGGGTACGAAAGGTTTTCAGCTATTTATACATGAGGAGTATAGACATAAAGTGGAGACAGCTCACTAGGAAATTAAGAGGAAAGTTTTTAGGCTATAGTGGGGTTACGGAAGAGCAGGTCTCAGTTAAGAAGAAAGTTAAGGCCACAGAAAGAGATCGGTGGCTAGAGGGAATACAGACAAAGACGGCTCTGGAAAGCTATAGATTAAACAAAACAGTTATTGCCAAAGAAAGCATTTATGACAATTCTAGGGGAAGCTCATTGTTGTTTGATGCAAGGAGAGGTGTTTTGTGAACCAGAACATACAGAGCGAAGTACCAGGAAATAGATACAGTGTGCGCTGTTTGTGGAGAGGAGGACGAGACGGCTGAGCACTTGATACTCTACCGTAAAGGGCTTCACGCTATGCCTACCGAAGACAACATAGATTTAATAAATTCATTGGGTTTTAGAGACAGCGAAGGAAAAGTGGATTTCAAGACAGTAGAGATTACCAAACAAAGATTAAGTGAATGGTGGCAGAAAGCGAGAGAAAACTAGGTATTTTCTTATTAACTGATGGCAAGGGGGTTTTATAGCCTCACTTTCTTTTCAGTGCGGAGTGAATATAGTTTTCACATTTAAATATTCTAAGCTTAAATGGTAAAACAAAATGGCTAGGTGGCGTAAGCTACCGCCCGATCCAAAGGGCTCAGCCGGAGTCATCCATCCATCCATCCTTACCATCCATGGTACAGCTAGGCTAGCTGCCGCCCGATATAAAAAAGGGTACAGCCGTTACTATCCATCCATGCATGGTCTATTCCCTCAACACTTCATGCATTATACAAATTTAAAGATAAAGGTGGCTGCTAATTCTTTTTTTTTGTGCGTGATTAGTTTAGTTGGGGATAAGAAATGCACAGAGGACGCCGTGATGAAGCACTTTTGGGCTGCTTCATTTCGCCGTCCCGCAACGCTCTCCGCAATCGGCTACGATACCCGGAACTCTACACTCAAGGCCATGGGCGCGCAGGCGCAGTAGCGGCTTCTTCGTTGCGGGGGTTTAGCAGAGGGGGAAACGCGGTCTACGAAAACTCGCCTAACAGACAGTTTTAGTGGACCGTACGCTAAAGCTTTGCGTACGCAAAGAAATTTCGGGTCGGGGTGCGTGCGCAGAGCGCAATAAAAGGGCTAGCGTATTCCGTACGCAAGCAACGCTAGCGATTTTGCGTTGCGGGCTAGCGGGCTTTGCGGGAAGCTCTCGAGAGATCTCAGGCCCAGCGAGAGCGCCAGTTTCAAGATGGCGGTTACCTCGACTAGCGCAGCGAGGGCGACGTGGTGTTCGCGAAGTTCAATCTTACGTGAAATTGCGCGGTGTTCGGCCCGGCAATCTTTTCCGGGACCGCAGAAGGGTATGCACTTGGGTTAGTTCGTGATTCATAGTTTAAAAGAGAAGCTCTGGCGTACGTGTTCTACTAAAATGATCCATATTGTCGGGCATTGCTATCGGAGTTGTCGCTATACGATCTTACTAAAGTTCCCTGCTAGCAGACGCAAATCAGACGAGAAAATACCTATACAACTGTGCTATCAAAAAAAGAAGAAAAAAAGTTGACTATTAGCTTCCTACGAATTGTGTTTCACGGGCGACGTGGTCGAACGGAAGTTTAAATTGTGAACGTCCGCTATTTCACTAAGGAAGTAATCAAAAGCAGGCTTCTTTCGCAAATCTCGGGTGGTTTTGTTGTCGTGCGGATGTTGAAAAATCCATCAGTGGGTAAAAACAAGCGCTCGGTACAGAGAACATCCGCGCCCGGGAGACCTCCCTCACCACAGTCCGTGTCCGGGCGAAAAGTTCTCACTACCGCCGTACGCGCCAACTCAATCGTGACAAGAAAAGCGGAAGTGACGGAAGAAGACTAACCGAAGCCTCGGGGCGGTTTTCCCGTGACGCAATCCCGGCGATCGTGAAATAAGCGTCGCCGGATGTTTCGTCTACGCAGATGGCGTATGTTGTTCTTTCGACGGGATGCGTGAAACGGAGTCGTCGGTGGGTGCAGGTCGCGGGTACTGTGACGAATCATTCGAATGGGGGGCGACGATGGAGCAGCCTTCAGTTACGCGGCAATGATTTCTCATCTAACGCAGCAGTCTCATTCATAACACAAAAGACTCGCTGTTCGCTGCAGGCGTGACACAAAAATTTACAAGCCTCAAGCACGTTCCAAGTATGTTTACTTCGTACACATGTTTGCTTTGGAACGTATCTGCAGAAAGTTTTTGTCTGACAGATGTGACCGTCATGAAAGCAAGAAGCACGCCTCAGACACTCTTTTGTATGATGCAGTGTGACTTCGGGTGAACCCCCTGGATATCGGAAACTGCTTGCCGTTGTAACACATACTCGTTACAACTCTTCTCGAATGCGGATTTGCACGCTTTTCCCCACCTTCCACGTAAAGCCTGCTCGAGTTCACGACTTCAGTCGACTCGACCGGTGTCATAAACCTCGTAGCAGATGAAAGCTTGCATATCGATCGTTCGCTGGTTCCGACATA